>OVAP01003729.1:0-16023 GCA_900406295.1 Aurinia saxatilis
AAGGAAAGAGAGAGAGTGGTGAGATGAAGAAGAAAGCAAGAAAAGAAAAAGAAAAATAAGGGTACAACAGTACATAAGGGTAATTTAGAGAATTCATGTATTGTATTTTTTTTATCAAAATTGGATTTGAACAAAACTAATTTTGACTCCAAAATTAGTTATTGAGTACAATTTCCTTTTTTTTTTATTACAGAACCGAACAACCGTAAAGACAAAACAGAAAAGAAAGTTCCCAAGGTCTTAGTAGTGGCCCAGTTTGACCCAATAGTCAAAATTAAATAGGCGGGAGTATTTTTATTTCATTTTGGACCCTTCAATTTTTCACTTCTTCCCCATTTCAACACTTCTTTTCACTTGAACCAATTCATATACCCTCGAATCCTGCACACAACCTGTTCGATTAAATTCCTCTAAGAACATTCTCTCTTTCTCACTTCTCTTTCGAAGTCACCTCGTTGTGTCTACTTCGATTGTTCTCGAAACTCATCTGAAAATGACAAGTAAGTGATACTTCTTCTTCTTCCCTACTCGATTCGTAGGGTTTTAACTTCGAAATTGAAATTTTCAATTTTGAAACTTGGTAGATTGAAAACGACGACGACCCTCGAAGACAACGGCGAAAAGAAATGGCTCCAGGGGTTCGGGAACTTACTGTTCTTGGAAAGTTTAAACCTTTTGGTTTAATTGCTGAAGCTACAGATTGTAATTTAGCGGAGGAGAGTTTTGTAGATTCTTATCAGTATTTTCTGTTTGATCCTGAGCTTACTGGTCAGCGAGATGATGGTAATAATGAAGGGAACTTTGTGCGGCAGAGAGAGCATGAGCTCTTTATTCGAGACAATCAGTAAGTAGAGTATTTATGTGTATTGGTTTTTATTCAAGTATGGATCTTTATGCTAGTGATGTGTGTAGGATTAGGATTTAGGGTAGAGGCTAATTTTATTGGATATTGATGTGATGTATAGCTGAATTTCTGATTTTTATGTGTTTCTGATCGGATGAAATTTTGATTTGGTGATAGCATAATCTGGACTAGCGGGTCGCGAGTGCTCAAGCGGTTTACCTTGCCTTCTGCCGTCGTCAAGGTAATTTTACATAAGAAGTTTGAATATCTGTCTCCAATGGTTTTTTTTTTTTTTTTTTCTATTTGAAAGTTCATGGATTCTTGTTTGTGACAGTTCCTGATTAAATTAATTTAGCTATGCTTTTACCATGCTTTATTTCGTACTGGTGGATGCTTTAGATTCTTTTTGTTTGGCTAAGGATGCTTGTTTTAGCGTGAAGCTAGTCTGAGTGTTCCACACTGAATTAATGGAAATGCAGAGAACTTTATTTTCGATTTGTTTGATGTGTGAGAATGACTGCTTTGACTCATAGCCTTTCTTTTTGCCATAGGCATGCTGGAGTCACCTGGGTCGTGGGGCAGAGGCTTTTCTTTGTGTCTTACAACTTTGTTGTGTGACATTATACAACACGTCAGGTAAGTGTGGCTAGATGGATCTGGACTATAGTATTTTCACTCTTATCTTACCTTTCGTAAGACTTAATGGAATCTTATATGGCTTGGCTCCTAACAAAAGAATGTTCCCATATTGTTGCCCATAGATGTTCCTTTTCTTCAATGGGCTTGATTCATTTGGACTTGTTTAATTCCGATAAAATCTATGGAGTAGGATAAAGTGAATTAGATCTCATGTAGCTTTCGGTGCTTTTATATAAAAAAAATTAATGTTGGTTTCCCTCTTCCTATCCTCTGGCTCTTGGTAATATATTGTTCATTACTTATTGGCTAGATCTGTATAATCAATGATAGTTTACTCTTTTGTGAGGTTACACAAGCCGAGTTAATTTTTTTATTTTTTATTTATCTTTGGCATTTGTTGGCGACAGGCGAAGTTGTATCTGTTCCACTTCCACGTACTGTCATATCAATATGGCCTCTTCCATTTGGTCTACTTCTACAGCAAGATGTTCCCTTTTATTCTGTTAGCCCAACCCCTCGTGAGATGGTCCGCCAAAGAAAAGAAGGTGGGAATATTTCACCACAGAACTTCCATTCCCCAGTCGCCCATGACCCTATTATCAAAAGAGACATGCCATACATGTCTTCCCATCTGATTCTAAGAGATCCATTAGAGGAACCTGCGGTAAATAATGTCATACGTCTAAGTGTTACTTGACTACTTTATTCCTACCTCATGCCAGTCTTGTTTTATTTCGGGACCTGAATTATTTCTTTGCTGTTATCTCAACAGCTCATAGATTTATTCAGTTGTATATTGCATTTGGTAACTCATCTAACTAACTTTTCAGCCAACTTATCTGGAAGAGAGGGGAAAGTTGAACTTAATGAAGGAATACGATGAGAGAACAATCTGGACAAGTGAACGTCTTCCTCTTATGATCTCATATAACAAAGGTTCGTCATTTTCTTCTCCGGTCAGGCTGAACTGGCGAGATGCTCCTCTTATTTTTCATCGAACTACCTTGTCTTGTGTTTTTCAGGCAAGATGCAACATTCAGTGTGGGCAGCCGAATTTATAGAGTCTAACTTTGTTGCTTCTGCTTCATGTTCAAGTGGCGCCATTCCTGAGGCTGTTTTCCCGAAACGAGTATCTTTCCGTAGAATATGGCAAGCTAAAGGTGCTAAGAAAGCTGCATCTAAGGTGACAATTCAATACAATGTTCTCGTTGTTTGTCATGCGATCTTTTTGTAAAGAAGGTTGTTTATGTATTTGGTAGGCTGCTGAACTACTTTAGGATCTCTTTTTTCACAGGCGGTGAGTAATGCATGGCTATGTTCTGCTGTTAACTGAATTAAGTCTTAAAATATGTTCTCCTACTGTTTGGGAACCTCTACCTAAGTGATGCTCGTTGTATGCTCAATTTAGCCCTCTCATTTATCTTGGAACTTGGATAGGCTAACTTGCTCATTATTGTTCACTGAACTTTATAAGACTCCGTCTTATAATCACTGAACATCTGTAGGCCTCTCTGTAGAGGACGCTCACCCTTGAATGCCTGTGCTCCTCTTTGTATTTTGAGTTTTTTTCTGGAATGTATCTTCTTTGACATAAAGTTTGTACTTCTGTACTTTCATTGTTGTTTGTTGACTGTGAATATATTAAATATTCTTTATTTTTCAATCGCTGAATGGGATAAATATTTGTGTGCTCCATCACTGATATATTTACCCTTCTATTGACTCTTCACAAATCCTTTAATATTTACAGGTCTTTTTGGCAACTGATGATGCAGTCCCAGTAATCTGCTTTCTGTTCCTAGAACAAAAGAAGCTGCTATCGGTAGGTCTCCAAACTGTTGAGATCAATAATGAAATCATGTATGACGTGAAGCCTGATATCAGCTGGAGTGTCTCTGCAATTGCTGCTGCACCTGTTGTTGTGACACGTTCTCAGTAAATTCCTATTTACAATTTTTTGGGCCTCACTTTGAATGAGATTATTACTGTCGTCATGTGATAATGAGTTTGTACAATGTCTTTTTCTATTTCCTTGCAGAGTGAAAATAGGACTGCTTCCACCTTTGGATATCATTGTTTTATCTCCAGAAAACGACCTCTTCCTTTATGTAGGGTATTGTTATGTACCATACCAGTATTTCTTTGTTAAATACCTTCCTTGTGTATTATGTTTAATTGATTTACCTATATTATTTGTAGTCAGGAAAACAATGCCTCTGTAGATATGTACTACCTTCTTCGTTTGGGAGAAGTCTTGTTTCTGGTGATAGCAAGTCTGTAAAAACAGAATCGGGTTCCCAGGACTTAAAGATCACGGGATTATCTGATGCTGTTTTGGGATGTATTAATCTATCTGTAAATCATTCACAGGTATGTCACACAGATATCAGTCCTTTGAATTTTGAAATGATTAGTTTTGTTAACTACCTTAGTCTTTCTATCCTTATGAACTCAAATCACGTGATTGTTGCAGCTTGGTTTACGATGGTTCCAAACTTAAGTACTTGTTTATTTGGTTCTTCAAAGTTGTCTTCTACTTTACATTACTGTTTATATTATACTCTTGTAGGTCTTCCGGTGTGCCTTAACTGGTAACCCTTCATCTTCACTTGCAAATGATTGTATAGGAGCCATAGCTGAGGGGTTACGATCCGATCTGTACAATTTGTTTCTCTCTCTTCTTTGGGGAGATGGTTATTCTGACCAGCAAGGTTCCAGTATTCATTTTGAGTGGGAAGCATTCTGCAACATATTTCTGGGGATCTGTCAAAAACATAATGTTGTGCAGCAACCCAAAACGTCATCAGAATCCTCCTGGGAATTTCTTCTCAGCAGCAAATTTCATAAGACCTACTCTAGGTTTCACAGTGGTATTACGTGTATTAATCCTTTGGATCAGGAAGGAATTGTTCCATTTGATTCTAAGATTGGTAGTGGAGATATACCAGGCAACTCATTTGAATTAATGGTCCAGAGTTTAGATTGTCTTCATGCAGTTTATGAGTGTTTGAAGATGGATAATCTACGAAAACAGTAAGCAAATTGACTTCACAAAGCTTTGTTTCCTGCACTTTTCCTGTTTTACTTACAAATTTGTTAGCTATCTTAGATTGGTAGCTACAAAAAATTGTAAAATTTTTAGCTGTTTTTCCTAGACACTCTTTCTTAATCAGGTCTCTCTTGTGGCATGAAAGTCTAAAATTTTCGTAAGAATTTATGTAACATATATGTTGACTCAAACTTGATCTAGCCAAAGAAGGTTTCTTAACAAAAAAAGAATCCCATGTACAGCGAGTATGCTTTAAGCAATCTTGAACTGAAAACAGTAGGCTTTTTGCCTAGCATTTTTCGTTATAGTTTTTAAGATTAGAAGAAGAGTTAGGATTTCTGATTTTAACTTTTTACATCTATGTGCAGGGATTTGCATCGCTTGGCTGTTTTGTTGTGCAATATTGCCAAGTTTTTGAATGAGAAGTGTTATTTAGATCACTACATACGTGATTTTCCTCGTCTTTCCCAAAATTTTGGGGCGTGCACAACCCTTTCTTCCAGCAGAAAACCTCCAAATCTATTCAGATGGCTTGAGAACTGTTTAAGACGTGGATGTTTATCCACAAACTTTGATGACCTCCCAGATTTGATCCGTAAAGATGGGTGCTCCATTGTGAGCTGGGCAAGGAAAATTGTTACCTTATACAGTGTGTTATTTGGTGATAAGCCAGTAGGACAGACACTTTCGTCAGGTGTCCCCTGTACTATTGCACCAGGATCATACTCCAGAAACGAGGAACTCGTTATCTTAGCTATGGCTGGAGAGAGATTTGGGCTTCACCATCTGGATTTACTACCTTCTGGTGTATCTCTCCCGCTTAGACATGTAAGTTGGAATGTTCAGAGACTTGTGGTGAGAGGAATATGTAGGTAGAAATGCTAAACTGTTGATAATGTCTATACCAATGTGATGCTTTTCATGTAGCTTTCCTAGGTCAGCCAGTCAGTCTTCTTACAGTCTATCTCGTACTTTCATTGCCAGTTTTATTTTCTCTTCTCTTCAGTATGTTGGTTTTATATTCCTGTCTCCAACTTGTTCTATCTTTTTTCATAACCTTTTGACTGTATTTTGTAGGCACTAGATAGCTGTCGGGAATCTCCTCCACCTGACTGGCCAGCAACTGCTTATGTGCTTCTTGGTCGAGAAGATATGGCCTTATCGGTCTTCAGAAATTTGAGTTCATCTAAGGAATTTGAGATGCAGTCAAATACGAGTTTAATATCGATGTCCATACCTTACATGCTGCATTTGCATCCAGTAATTGTTCCATCCTCTTTATCTGAGTCAATTGGCTCGGAAAACAATAAGATTGAGGATACAAATTCAGTGCATGGTTCCGTGATAGATGGAATGGAGCATATCTTTAACTCATATACTCAGTTACGGTATGGCCGGGATCTACGGCTGAATGAGGTATGCACCCCCCATTTGGAAACTAAATTTTTTTTAGCAAGCAGTATGGACACATTTTTAATGTTTAAAAGACACCTTAAGTAGTATGTTGCAGTGATCTAAAAAATTTCACAACGTTATTTGATGTTCGTTTTTTTTTTTAAATATATCCTCCTCATGTTAGGTTCGCCGGCTTCTGTGCTCTGCACGACCTGTGGTTATACAAACGTCTGCTAACCCTACTATATCTGATCAAGAGCAGCAACAGGTACACATCTAGATATGCTTACTTAACTGCTACTTTCTATTCATAACTATTACTAATAGCAAAGTTACGTGAGAGAATAAGAGAAGCTAAATTCCAGTAAAATCACTACATGTCATCTTTACTATTTATTTGCTTCTTTTTTTAATTATTGTATTCAAAAATCTTAGGGAGTAATAAAAAATGTGAAGAGAGAGACTGTTAATATATACGACCCAATGATATGCTTTCACATCAGTTTTCGTAATTAAATTACCAGATTTATACAATTCTTAATTACTTATTTAGAACTGAAGTAAATTGCAGCTGCACTTGTTTTTCTTGACATGGACGAAGCCAGCGGCCTATTTGTTACTGAACTCACTGTTTTACATATTTATGGCCTCTCTCTAAATTTCTCTTTGATATATATTGTTACTTTTTATTTTCCTTTGTTGTAGGACCAGCTTTGGCGCATAGCACAGAGGACTGCTGTGCTTCCACTCGGGCGTGGAGCATTCACATTATCAACAATACATACTCTTTTAACTGAGGTACATTTTTTTTTATACATAGTACAAGATGTATACTTGGTTTTTATTACTTGTAATGACGACTTCAAATTTACGTTCCACTAAATTTTTTGTAGGCATTTACTGTACCAAAGCTTGTTTTAGCTGGTCGGCTGCCTGCCCAACAAAATGCCATTGTACGTAAAACTGTGGCTATGATTTAGTTCGGAAACTATTACCCATTACAAACATTTGTATTCTAATCTACATGATTTATAATTTTTGCGAATGGCTTTTGTTATTTCTGAAGGTAAAAGTTAGAATTTGCATGAAGCGGCCAGTTTCTGAACTAAATATAATAAAGAAATTTGGCATATTCTCTCCCCAAAATAAATGCAATTTGTGATTTGTTAACCACTTTAATTGTTTAGGTTGCATGATTCCCTTGCAGGTTAATTTAGATCCAAACATAAGGAACATCCAAGAACTAAAGACCTGGCCAGAGTTTCATAATGCTGTTGCAGCTGGATTACGACTCGCTCCCCTTCAGGTGTGTTGTGTATTTCAGGACGTTTTAGTCTCTTTGTTATCTTTTTATCTGATGCTACAAGAAAATTTATCAAATTGTGATACGTGATCTCACAATGTATATGGTGTCGTGCAGTAAGCACCCTTTCTTTATCCTGTTTACATCCCAATGACCCAGTCCAACTAATCCAGTATGTTTTATTCTTACATCTTGTTGCAGGGAAAGGTCTCCAGAACATGGATTAAATACAATAAACCTGGAGAACCAAATGCTGTCCATGCTGGACTTCTGTTTGGCCTGGGATTACAGGGATATTTGCATGTGCTAAGCCTTACTGACATATACCAATATTTAACTCAGGTTTGTTTCTGTTGGCTCCTTTGCCATCGAGTTATTGGTTTCCCTTGCTATTGGTTAATAGTAACTAGCAAGACATGCTAATTTAGGCGAATACATATTCATTCTTTAATTACCTGGAAAATGTCATCTTTGGTTCTAATCATATATGTGGCTTACTTTTTGAGATATGAATGCAACACTGGATGCTACTTTGATTTATGGAGACTAATTTCTCATGGCTGCCTCATTTAATAATTGTTTTCGTTACATTGTCCGCCTTAATTATCACATATGCTGTACCCTGGTGAATCTTCAAACAATCAAATAGATGGAAGAAGTTTTTTTTTCTTAAAACTAAGTGACCTTTTTCCATTTAATAAGTTCACATACCAATTTATTCTGAACTACTTTCTATTTAGCTTAATTGCTTCCTTCCTTTTCCTTGGTCTTTAAGGACCATGAGAGCACCACGGTAGGTTTGATGCTTGGTCTGGCAGCTTCGTACAGGAGAACAATGCAACCTGATATTGCAAAGGTAGAGAGTTTCAGCTTCTTTGTTTTCTTGAATCTTGACTATGTGGTGGTTATAGGTTTCATATCATAATATCGGCTCTAAGTTGATAGTGTGTCAAACAAAACCACCCTTTTTTTGTGAAGGTTATCCAAATTATTCCAATTAAATTACAGTGATCTACCTATGGTTTCTTGTTAGTTGTAGATCTAGATTACATAAAATGGTGGATGATCAACGTCTTCTGAAAATGTGAACTTTTAATTTATGCAGTGATAGATGCTAATATTTCTTACTAGCATAAAGACTTTAACATTTAATTTTTAAAAGATTCAGTTCTAAATCTGGACAATCGAGATGAATTTGGTGTGCCATGTGTCTAATCCTTCCCTAACAACTTATTCTCCTTTGCATAACAGGCTCTATTTTTCCATGTTCCTGCTCGATACCAAGCTTCATATGCTGATTTTGAGATACCAACACTTCTACAGGTACAGATTGCCGTGAAGTTTCACTTATTAAAAGGGTTTTCAGTTCTCTACTAGCAGTTACTGAAACTGGAAATTGTTTAACTGCTATGGATATATATATATATATATATATATATGATATACATACCATGTAATTTCTATCTATTGTTTTATTTATTTGAGTTTAACGCCTGTGGCTGGCATCTTTTATCTTGCTTCTAGCAGAATCCATTGATTTTAGTTAACTCTGCAGAAGTGATGATCATAGAAACTGGTTTGTAGAGAAAATAGGACCATGGTTAGCTAGCAGTATCTTTCATAACATGTTATCTTCAACTATTCTCCAGTCTGCAGCTTTAGTCTCCGTTGGCATTCTGTTTGAAGGTTCAGCACACCTGCGGACAATGCAATTACTTTTGGTAATCTCTCCTGAGTGTTTATTTCTTTTACGTTTAGTTGAAATTTGATATAGCATTCTTACTGTCATCAAAAGTCGTTTTTATCGTTACAGCATTCTTACATGTGAGGATCATGTTTTACGCACACATGTTAATGATTTAAAGTCTGTAAAGTATCTTTGGGAAGTTTCAGGACTAATTAATAGCATGTGTTTCTAGTTTTTGGTCGTCAAAGCAATTGGTGTAGTATAGATTTCCTTTTGGAAATATAGATCTAATGACTTGCTTTATGTGTCAATTGGACCTTTATTTGTGTAGAAACCTGGCATGTTAATGTATATTAGTTTTAGTTTATATAAAATTGGTGGATAAATGATACAACTGTATGTATACAGTTTTACTTTTCTCTCCCTATTTTGATCGCTTGTTAAATATGAAGTCTCTGGTTGGTGCATCTTGGATACAAATACAGTTGGTCTGTGGACTTCTAACAAGTTCATATTTCACATTTAAGGCTATCTTTCGTACATGTAAAATCTTGGAGTAAATTAAAAACATCAATTATGTTCATGCATCTTTTACTCAACAATTAGTTTCTGTGCTATTCCGGTGAATGGTCCCTTAACTTTCATATCCCACCTCGTACATGATCTCAGGGTGAAATTGGCCGCAGAAGTGCAGGGGACAATGTCCTTGAAAGGGAGGGTTATGCTGTATCTGCTGGATTTTCACTAGGTCTTCTTGCTTTAGGTATGTCTTCTAAATTTTTGGCTGCTGAAAATTTTCTCTTATGTTGAAGCTGACTCTGTGTTCTTTTTGGCTAAAGGCCGTGGAGGTGATGAATTAGGTTCCATGGACTCCTTTGTCAATCGCTTGCTCCAGTATTTGGGAGCAAAAGAGGTGAATTGTCTATGCTCTGGATTTCACATTGACTGTATCCCACATAGTTCCTTTGTGGATAGGAATTGAGTCATATCACACTGAATTTGAACAATTTCGTGAATGCTACAGGAAAGGTCTCTCCTTGCACCATCAAATGAAGATCACCCAAGTGCTGCACAGGTTTCCCTGCTTATCTGCTCTTCTTATATTCCTTTGTAGGGCTTGTATTGTGCATAAACCTGTGCCTTGAACACTTGCCGAGTTCTGATTATTACCATTCTTTCCGTCTCAGATAACAGATGGAAGCACTCCCAATGTTGATATAACTGCACCTGGAGCAATAATCGCTCTCGCATTAATGTATTTAAAGGTGGGCTTGACATGATTTGACTAGATAACTCTGCCGAAGTTCAGCTTTTAAGTTTTGTTTTTGTGCTTTTCCTGTGGAGGATAAACTTTCAGAAAGCTTTATGTAATGCTTTTTGCAGACAGAATCAGAGGTCATGTTCTCGAAGCTCTCTATTCCACAAACTCAGTACGACTTAAAGTGTGTGAGGCCTGATTTCATAATGCTTCGTGTCATTGCTCGGAACTTGATAATGTGGAGCAGGTATTTTTTATTATTATCCTGCCCAACATATGAGCGCTGTTATTGATGCTTCTAAGATGGTAAGTCAAATAAATTTGGTATTACAGGATTTGTCCTACATGTGACTGGATTCAGTCTCAAGTTCCTGATGTTGTCAAAAATGGTATCAACCACCTACAAGATGACATGGATGATATGTATGAGGTGGATCTCGAAGCTCTTGTGCAGGCATACATCAATATTGTGGCCGGGGCCTGCATTTCACTAGGTATATAATTTAATTGTGAGACATCAGTCTCTAATATCTCATGATAATTATGACATGTATTGTTGTTTCTGATAGGGCTGAGATTCGGTGGTACGAGGGATGGAAATGCTCGTGACTTACTTAACAACTACGCTCTTTATCTCTTGAATGAGGTATATCATCCTTGGATATATATTTTGCTACTACTTTTTTCACCCTAAAATACTAAGAAGTCTCTCGCTTTCCTTCTGACCATCTCTTTGAGCTTATATGTTTTGATGTATGTAGATCAAACCTGTTTCTGCTACACCTAGAAATGCATTTCCAAGGGGAATATCTAAATTTGTCGATCGGGGAACGCTTGAAATGTGTCTTTATCTTATCGTGCTTTCCCTGTCAGTGGTAATACTTCTTCAAAGCCTCGTGTCCAACAATTTTCAGTTTTCACTTCTGTAGCTTGACGTCGAAGGATTCACTTCTGTAGGTCATGGCGGGATCAGGAGACTTGCAAGTATTTCGCTTGTTAAGATTCCTCCGCAGCCGAAACTCTGCTGATGGACATGCTAACTATGGCACTCAAATGGCGGTAAGCACTTCTGTCCCAAATTAAGGTTCTGTTGTTTCATGTAATTCAATTGCCTTGCAGTTTATTTCTGAAGTAGACATCTATATCCTCTTGAAGTGGCTGGCAATGTAAATTTTTTTTAAAAAATCTCTGGTCACTGAGCACCCATAAGGCCATAACATCATAAGAAAGTTCTAGCTCTTTCTTTCATTAATCTGTACTTATGGCCAAATCAATTTGTCTCTAATGCAGTGAACTGCTTGCACCATGTAAAGTATTATTTTAGCAGTGCGATTGGAAATGCTAGAGATCTCTTAGTCCAGTATATAATCATTTTTTTCTGTAAAACATTCTTCTTGTTCTTTTTATCCTTTTTTTTCTTTTATGAAATATGAGACAGCATAGTGTTTTTTTTTCTCTAGGTGAGCTTAGCGACGGGTTTCTTGTTTCTTGGAGGTGGTATGCGAACGTTTTCAACAAATAACGGCTCAATTGCAATGCTGCTCATCACTCTCTATCCACGGTTGCCTACTGGACCCAATGACAATCGTTGTCACATCCAGGCAAGTTTAAATCTCTTTTTATTCTCTGAGCCGCTTATTTTGTGTGATGCCGTATCTATAGAATGTATATAAAATGTTACCACCACCAATCTCTTAGTGGCTTGTGATATCAAGGACATGCCAAGCCTGGAAGCTGGTTTCTGAATTTTGTTGTGATATCCATGCTTTTGCCAGAATTCATCTGACAAGACCATTTTTCTTTTAGGCATTCAGACATTTATATGTCCTTGCAACAGAGGCTCGTTGGCTGCAGACTATTGATGTTGATTCCGGTCTGCCTGTATATGCCCCGCTAGAAGTCACCGTAAAAGAGACAGAGCTCTATTCAGAAACAAGATTTTGCGAGGTTACCCCGTGCATTCTGCCAGAGCGTGCTATTGTAAGAAACGTTTATCCTCTTCCCTCAATTCCCCTACATATTTTTATGTACAGAAAAAGAAGACACAAGTTTTCTTGATTTGCGTTGCTCACACTGCGTTATACAAGATTATGGAAATCTTTTTAGTTATTCTGGGAGAAGCACATATGTGGGTATTGCAAACTGAACATCAAAAAATATATCGTCATGGCTTAATTCTGGCTTTGGTTTTTTTCATTTGGTACCTGCTTCACTAATTATCTGCTTGTTTTGTCGTCTTCACCTAAAAATGTAACTGTGTTCTGCAGCTGAAGAAAATTTGTGTCTGTGGTCCCCGATACTGGCCCCAACAAGTTGAGCTTGTCCCGGAAGGTGGTTGATGCATTTCAATATTCATACCTTTTTTCTCCTTTGTCAATTTGTCTAGATGTTTTAAGGTATTTTAATTTTCAATGAAACACAGAGAAACATTGGTGGAGCTTTGGGGACAAGAGTGATCCCTTCAATTCTGGTGTCATTTATGTCAAAAGGAAGGTAGGAGCTTGTTCGTATGTTGATGATCCAGTCGGGTGTCAGTCACTGCTTTCACGAGCAATGCATAAGGTTGTAACGCCATCGTATTCTCTCAGCTCAGATATATTCATGTTCAGCCGTAGAGAGCTGCATTCTGATACAGGTTTAAATGTTTTTGGTCATACAGGTTTTTGGTTCAAGAACTCTGGACGAATCTAAGATGCTTGCTCATAGTCATCGAGAACTGGATTCTGATAGCGTTGATCACTTGGTCAGCACTTTTTCATCGGATCCAAGCCTAATAGCCTTTGCACAGTTGTGTTGTGACAAATCTTGGAAGGACAGGTAAACATGTTTTATCGGTTCTCTTCTTTTTGAGGTCCATAATTAGCCGTATGAATTATGAGAGTAGTACTTCCTAAAAAAAATACTCAAACAGAGGCATAGATAATCTGCATAGAAAAGTTGGTAATTCATTGTCTCCATTTAATGCTGGACTTTCTTTTTTCAATATGACCACAAGTAGAAATAATAGGCACATCATTCTACTTACGGCTCATAAAGTACATATCAGAGTTCCATTAGATTCTCTCTTACAACCTCAATTTTGCAGATCTGATTCTGATTTCAAGGAGTTCTGTCTCCAAGTGTTGTTTGACTGTATAAGCAAGGATAGACCAGCTTTATTACAGGTGATTGTTACTTAGAGCCACCTAAACCACAATGGTCAGATATAGTTCTTGTCATTGGTATGTCTTCGAATCTTGAGTATATGTTTCATGATTCTTGTAGGTTTATTTATCGTTGTATACAACCATTGGATCTATGGCTGATCTTCTAGTCAAAAGCGATAGTAATGTGTGTGATTCACTTTCCATCTCCAGCCTCAAGGTACCCTTCCTGCAAATTTATTTACATATTGTAATCTGCGGGTGCTTTTGTATTTTTGGATCTAATCTTATATGTTCTCAGGTTGCTCTTGCATACAACGAGGCAGTGTCAAGTGGAAGATTGGCCTCTTCAGGTGGCTTTGTACAATCAATCTTCTTAGCATCACTGAAGAAACGGAGTGAAGAGATTTTGAATTACTCAACTGAGCTGAAGATACATTTAAGGAATTATTTAATCTCAGAAGCATGGCCTGATTACAAGTTGCAGAGAGATATAATTATTCTCTCATGGTATTTAAAATGGTATAGTGTACCATCTCCATCGATCATCAAAGCGGTAGTGGAGAAGATCAAATCCAAGACCAAGATCTTAACTTCAGCAATACCTTTGCTGCGATTGTTGTTACCAAACACGCATATTAGTGCCATTAGCGAAATTGATAGGGTCTTCTTTACCTCCAATGAAACAGCTGCAATGTGAAGACATGATTTGGTTCTTTCGAAATTAGATAAGCAATGTATAACAAACGCATGATTAACAAAAAAAAAAGAATAGATTTAGTATTGAAGCATTTTCTTAACAAAAGCATATGATTCACAGGTACTTGTAGTACTTAAATTCCTTGTAGCTCTCTATGTCATCTACACAACAATCAAACTCTTGTGAACTCTCCTCCTCGTCTTCTGATTCAGCTCCAAGGAAGTCGTTCATCCGAAACTCTTCAGTGTTTGAATCAACAGAGTACAAGTCTTCTTCATCCTCGACTTTGACAAGAGGAAGCTGGTTCTTGGAACTGATATCCATCTCTTCTTCATCTACAGCATAATAATCGTAAACATATTCATCTTCTTTTGTATGGTGATCATCGCTAGTAGAATCGATAGTAGTACCATCACCTTCAATCTCTTGAGCTGCTATTGGAACATACCTTCGAAGAAGAGTCAAGTAACTAGCCAACATCTTATATTCAGGGCGTAAACTCGTGGAATCGATCATATTTTCCGATGGTCTTTCAACACGAAGAACCTCGTAGAACCGAAACTTGTCATCGACTTCTTTGTTTCCATTCCTAAACTGTAACACTAGCTCAAACATAGCATTCTCTGTAACTTGTTTTTCCTTTTTATTGTCTTTCTTCGAAGCGAATTTCGGTTTGAGGTCATCAAAGAAAGAATTGATAACATCAAGTGTAGGTTTAGAGTTTGTGACTGTCTCCAAGTACCGCACTAGCACCACTTCCGTAGGATTTTCATCTTCGTTTATCTCTAACCGGAAAGCATCAAGCAGAGACTGTCCGACTTTACGCGTAACTCGAACGATAACAGGCTTTGGATTCCAAAAGCTTTCATCCATGGCTGATTCTTGCGTGTCACTTCTTCGACCAAACTCTAGGGTTTAAGCAAATTCCTCCTTCACAGATAAAGAGCGAGGGAGTTTTTAGAAAAATAAATATGAATGAATACATTGGAGGATGCAAATCGAACCGAACCGACTTTTATGGTCAGACGAAAAACTGGTTTAAGCAAACCCATGTGATTTTCCCTCGTTTGATTTATAAACCATTATCACAACACATAGACCAACCACATAAGACAAAGAGTTAAAATTACTTTTATTTATTTAAAAATTTCTATTTTGGTTTAGAAAGCTAAATTTCTACAAAATGCTAAAAGTTTGACTATAAATATAATATCTCCTATGAGAGAATTTCATATATTCAATCACTAACACTTCTTTCATATTTCAACTCTTCTTCTAAGGTTCTTGATTTTATATTTCTGTTCTTATTCTTTGTTTAGAATGACTGTTTACAACTACAAAACATGTCATGTTCAAATTGTTGAGGAGAGACAACTCATCGACAACAGCTGGCTCCATAGATACTAATTTAGCAGTGTGTCCAACGTAATTATTTTTTGAAGACACTATTTACGTCGGTGATTATCATGTCTATTACAACATTGGCGGCAGCAAACACTGCAACCGCGTCTTATGTTGTTATTGTTCATCATTCCTAGAATTTAGAGAAGAAGATGGCTCACAGACATATTATTTCAAACATGCAACCATAGAAAAGATTGATCTTTGATCATGTCTTCTTAATTGCACAATTTTAATATTTTCATTTTTTATCCTACACTACATATAATAGATGAAGGGGTTTTTTCACAGCCTGCCACATCAGCCTATTCAGTCTTCCTTGTCATCCAAGCAAACGACGGTGTGAAGTTCAAGAGACCTTTGGAGAAAGGTGGCTGATTAATTGCCATCACGTGGACTACTAGGCCACCTTACTGAAACAACCACGAGAGGGACGTTTCCTCCTCACTGTGCCCACATGAATGGTCTTTTGACTACCGACGACATTCTGTTGTTCACGGTTATGATAGGTAGGATTTCAGTCAAGCAATTTCCCTGTCAGAGAAATAATTTATTTGGTCAATCATTTTGTTAATTACAATAATATGAGATGTAGTTAATCGAC
>OVAP01003730.1:0-16022 GCA_900406295.1 Aurinia saxatilis
AAATGAATGTAAAACAACCATGAAAACTGTCCTAAAATGCAACATATCATTTGCTCTTCTTCCGCCATGTTCGTCGTGGATTACAAGAGATTCTTCGTGTGGAACAGTCGATGAAGTCCCCACAGTCGGCGCCAAATTGTGTGTACCGAAATTCACATAACCACAAACTTGTAAAAACAAAATTTTAAGGGATCGTCGACTATCTTAATGTATGAACCACTTGTGAACATAAAAGCAAAAACAAGGCAAAAACAAAGGTTGAAAGCTAGACTTTTATTGATATTATGCTAAAGTCTCTTGCAGCCACGAAGTTTAGGGTGCAAGAGCTCTGAAAAGTTGAAAGAACATTATGAACTAGGACTAGCAGACTATTTATACTCTTAGCTAAACCGTCATACGATCATGGGCTTTTCCTTCTTGTTTCAGGCCGCCTTTCATTTCTCTGTCGATGAAATCTCGGATAGTTTCCTTTTCTCCGATATGCTTCGATACGCCTTCCTTTTCTCCGAGATTCTTCAAGATAACTTCCATTCTTCTAAGATGCTCCTAGAAGACTTCCTTTTCGCCGAGATACAAAGGAGACCTTCCATTTCCGTAAGATTGTGTCCGAACCTTCTAGTATGTCGGTTTACGAAAGGCTTTGCTTCGTCCGAAATGCGGTGGTCGGCCCATTAAGGAAATGTTGGGCTCGCTTGTCAAGAGTGTTGTTAAACTCGTGAGTCGTATGTGTTCGGATGGTTACCTCCTTAAAAACCTTAGCACGGAAACCACTTGGGAGAAAACTTTACCAAGGGAAAAAGAGTGTAACCATGTTGATCTTTGTCGATCATGTGATGAAATATTCATCGTGGATCCTTAGTTCTCGATAGAACTTAGTTATTTGCTTTGCTAGGATCCACGGAAAGGAGATGATACACATCCTAAGTCGTTTCGACTTGTCGTGATCATGGATGGTGTTGAGATCGTGTTAGGCGAACCGTGTGTGTTCCACGGGTCGCGGAATCACCTCGGAGGCATGAAGGGCGACCCGTGTGTGTTCCACGGGTCACGGAACTTCTCGGAAGCTTCAATGTGCGACCCGTGTGTGTTCCACAGGTCGCGGAACTTCTCTGAAGCACGAAGTGCGACCCGTGTGGGTTCCACAGGTCGCAGAACTTCTCCGAAGTGCAAAGTGCGACTCGTGTGTGTTCCACGAGTCGCAGAACTTCTCGGAAGCTTCAATGTGCGATCCGTGTGTGTTCCACGAGTCGCGGAACTTCTCCGAAGCACAAAGTGTGACCCGTGTGTGTTCCACGGGTCGTGGAACTTCTCGGAGGAACGAAGTGCGACACTTGGTTCATTCACGGGTCGCGGAATGGCTTTGCCATGTTCACGAATCGCGGAGCAAGCCTCTCACGATGAGCGGCGACCCGTGGAGCCGTTTTCGGCCTCCGAAAACAGTTTCGTATGAAATTGAAGCCTTGTTGGTTCAATTTCATGTTCATGTGATCCAAAGATCAAGTCTTATTGAGAAACTACTTCTCGATAGCTCAATTTTATGTTCGTACGATCGAAAGAACAAGTCTTGGAGGAAATTGAGTTCTCGGAAGGTTTTAGTTTATGACAGGCGACCCGCGAAGCTTCACGGGTCGCGGATCATGCAAAGCATGACGAAATGCGACCCGTACATGTTCACAGGTCGTGGAATGGCTTTGCCATGTTCAAGGGTCACGGATCAATCCTCTCATGTTGAGAGGCGGCCCGTGGAGCCGTTTTCGGCCTCCGAAAATAGTTTCGGCCTCCGAAAATAGTTTCGGCCTCCGAAAACAGTTTCGCATGAGTTTGAAGCCTTGTTTTTTCGATTTTATTTTTGAATGATCAAGTTATCGAAAGGCTAAATCTTCCGATAGTTATCGTAAAGGATGTTGGTTATGCTTGCTTTATGGTCATGAATAATCTATCCTTGTGATGCTTAAGTATTTGGATTAATATCAAGTCGTAGTTGATTCTTGTGTTTTGCGGAGAACACTTAACCATTTTATGCTATCAATCTTCGGTGGTGGAATCTGACCCCCACAAACATGTCGTTTGAAACCAGGGATGCAAAGGGGATCGTCCATCCTCATAACGACCCCCTAGTGATTGAACTCGTCATCAACGATTTTAAGGTAGCCCGGATCCTCATCGACACAGGGAGTATGGTGGACGTGATATTCCAAAAACCTCACCGACGAATGAATATCCCCCTCACTGATATCACACCGACCTCGAAACCGTTAACAGGTTTTTTGGGATAGATGACAATGACTCTAGGGGACTATCAGATTGCCAGTCCAAGCATTAGGAGTAACGAAAATCGTCGACTTTTCCATGGCCGACCACCCCGCCATCTCTAACGTGATACTCCGCACGCCCTGGCTAAATGCCATGAAAGCGATTTCATCTCCTCACCATTTGTGCATTAAATTCCCAACGTCCATGGAAGTCGGAAATATTATAGGCAACCAACGAGAATCAAGAGTGTGTCTTCTGGCCGAGCACAAGCTTTCGCAGTCTGTGACCAACCGGAAGTCGGAGTCCGAGGCGAAGAAGAGCCGAATGGACCATGACGACGACAACAGTTATCGATCGCCTTATAGTAATTACACATTGCGGAGTTCTCACGATAGACCAAAAGGCGAGGACTTCATCGTATCTATCTGCATCGACGATAAACATCCGAAGCAATTGCGTGGAAATTGGTAGCACACTCAAAGACCCACTTCGATCACAGATCATCCAGCTACTCAGGAGTAATGTGGGTACATTCGCATGGGCAGCCAAGGATATGCATGGAATTAGCATGGAGACGGCATGCCATGAACTTAACGTGGACCCTTCATTTAAACTTGTCAAGCAAAAAAGGCGTAGGCTAGGCGACGAACGAGTCGAGCCGGTTAACACCGAGGTAAAACGATTACTAAAAGTTGGTTACATCATGGAATCCAAATTCCCATATTAGATCGCAAACCTGGTGGTCGTCAAAAAGAAGAACGGAAAGTGGCGAGTATGTGTGGATTTCACAGACCTGAACAAAGCTTGTCCCAAGGATAGCTTCCCACTCCCTCATATCGACCGTCTCGTCAAAGCTACCGCTGAAAACGAGCTTCTGAGCTTCATGGACGCTTTCTACGGCTACAGCCAAATCTTCATGCATCCCGACGACCGCGAGAAAACAACCTTTATCACCGACAGAGGAACATACTATTATAGAGTCTTGATGTTTGGGTTGAAAAACGCAAGAGCCACCTACCAGCGCCTTGTCAACAAAATGTTCGCAAAACAGCTCGGCAAGACCACGGAAGTCTACATTGATGACATGTTATTCAAGTCCCTGAAGGCCAACAACCATGCCAGCCATCTTTCTGACTGCTTCCAAGAGCTCAGCACTCATAACATGAAGCTCAATCCAACCAAGTGCAGATTTGGAGAGGAGTCCGGCAAATTCCTCGGTTACTTGGTCACCAAGCGTGGAATAGAATTCAACCCAAAGCAGATCAAAGCCATCGACTCCATGCCCTCGCCTAAGAAGGCCAAGCATATCCAGCGGCTCACAGGCCGAGTAGCAGCTCTAAACTGCTTCATCTCCTGGTCAACAGATAATTGTTTACCTTTCTATAAAACTCTTCGAAACACGAAACTCATTGAATGGACTGTCCAGTGCGAAATAACTTTTAAGCAGCTGAAGATATATCTAAAGACCCCTCCAGTACTATCCAAACCTATAGACGGGGAACCCCTATTTCTGTACATTGTCGTTTCAGCGGCGGCAGTCAGCAGTGCTTTGATCAGGGAAGAAGGTAACAGGCAGCGAGCAATATTCTACGTCAGCCAATCTCTAACTGGGTGCTCAGACGCGCTACCCGCTAATGGAAAAACTTGCTTTCGCAGTCATAATCTCGGCAAGAAAGCTCAGGCCTTACTTTCAATCCCACACGATCGTTGTGCTTACCGCGTATCCACTATGTTCGATTCTACACAGTCCAAGTCAAACTGATCGTCTTGCCAAGTGGGCCATCGAACTCAGCGAGTATGACATAGAGTACCGGCCCTGAACTGCAGCCAAAGCACAAGTGCTCGCCGACTTCATCGTGGCCGATTTCGCAGAAGAAGCCACCATCGACACAGACTCGGGTTCAGTCGAGATATCTCAGCATTCCCCCTAGGCATTCAACGCCGACGGCACCTCGGCGGCACTGACGGACACTACCTCGGCTTCTAACGAGTACATGAACTCGGTCGAAATAATGATGGAACCGGCCGAGCAAACCCAGGTTCAAGAACAACGTCCCACTTGGACTCTGCAATCGGATGGAAGTAAGGTACCTCACAGCCCTGAAAGGAGAGCTCATCGAGCAATCTTTCCAATTGAAATTTGAAGCTTCCAAAAATGAGTCATAGTACGAAGCTCTCATCACCATGCTTTCTGCGACTCCCAACTTGTCGTCAACCAATTTCATGGAGACTATTCGGCTCGTGGTGACAAGATTAAAGCTTATCTAGACATCGTTCAGTCTCTTGCATCAAACTTTGACGAATTTACGCTAAGTCAGATCCCACGATCCGAAAATCCATTGGCAGATGCCCTTGCCGCCTTAGGCTCGGCATCGATCTCTGACTTTCGTCGAGTCATCCCGGTGGAACTCATCGATACTCCGAGCATTCAAGCTACTCATCACGTGGCATTGATCAATCCTCACCCAAAAGAAGACGATCATGTTCCGGTCTTAATGGAAGTCGACCAGACAGACGATGACTTCGCCCCATACGGATGTGACACGTTTTTAATATCCAGGCTCAAGAACTTTATCGCGAATGAAGCCGTTCCGGCTTACAAGTGGGCAGCTCGGAAACTCAAAGCTCAAGCCGCAAGATACTCGATCGCAGGAGGACAACTCTACAAGTGGGCCGCTTCAGGACCACTTCTGTGATGAGTCGAATGAGAGGCAGCTCATCGTATCATGCAGGAGGTACACGACGGTTCTTGTGGCAATCACTCAGGTGGCCGGAGCTTAGCCCTGGAAATCAAAACACATGGTGTCTTCTGGCCGACAATGCTGAAAGACAGCGAGCGATTTACGGAAAAGTGTGAAAAATGCCAGAGACATGCTCCAATGCTACACCAGCCTGTCGAGATACTCTCCTCGGTCTCGGCCCCTTACCCTTCCATGCGTTGGTTTATGGACATCGTCGCGCCAATGCCCAACTCGAAGACCAAAAAACTCGTCCTCGTCCTCACGGATTACTTCTTCAAATAGGTCTAAGCCGAATCCTATGCCAGCATTAAGGACGCTCAGGTGGAGCACTTCGTCTGGAAATTCATCATCTGTAGGCATGGAATACCTTATGAGATCATCCCGGACAACGGATCGCAATTTATCTCGGCTCGTTTTGAAGGTTTCTGCGAAAAGTGGAAGATTCATCTCACAAAGTCCAATCCTCGTTATCCACAAGGTAACGGTCAAGCCGAAGCAATCAATAAGACGATCGTCGATGGGCTAAAAAAGAGACTTGATGCCAAGAAAGGGAAGGGGGCAGAAGAATTAGATGAAGTTTTTTGGTCTCATCGTACAACTCCTCGGCGTCCTATTGGAGAGACCTTTTTGTCCTCGTCTACGGCTCCGAGTGCGTAATCCCAGCCGAGATGGAGTTTTCCGGTCTTCGCTGCCAGCTTGCTCCGCAAAACGAGGAACTCAATGATATTATGCAGCTTGACCAGCTCGATTTCCTCGATGAGAAGAGAGCAAGCCCTTGTTTGCCTCCAGAACTACCACCAAAAAGCAACTCAGTACTACAACTCCCATGTTCGACCTCGGCGTTTTCACAAAGGGGAGCTCGTCTTACGTGAAGTTTTCCCAAATACTGCTGAACCGAATGCAGGAAAACTTGGTGCACACTGGGAAGGTCCCTACCGCATCACCAAGGTTGTTAAGCCCGGCATTTATGAGCTCGTCGCAATGGGCAGAAGGGTGATCATGCGATCCTTGAATGTTCGGCATCTCAAAAAGTACTATAATTAGTACACAATGCTTCACCCTCGCTTAAAAAAACAAAAAAAAACAAAAAAAAAAAAAACAAAACAAAACATCAGCTCGCATCTCATCCACTAAACTTGAATTACAGGCTCGGTTTAATCCCATCAAAGGGTACGTACGCAGCCTATCTTTGGATGGGTCCAGCTAACCCCCCTCCGTAAAAAAGGGGGGAGTGGGAGTATATTCATACCTCTTCCTCGGCACAATACATGCCAGGATAATGCACCATCCCTCCTCGGCTTCAGTGCCAAGAAACCCAGCATGTCATATGCTCAACATCTTTTTCCTTAACCATTTTATCTTAATAAGCTACACGCTACTCGTCATTATGATCATAATGATGATTTTAAACATAAAGTACTACCTAGGTCTTTTACAATTTAAAACTGGAATCTGCTTTAAAAAAATTGAATTTCCTTTGTTTGATTTCACTATACCAGAACAATATTGGTGAACTGAAATAGAAATAGTGGATTATCGAGATAGCGGATGTTTTTTACTGATCAAGTAGAGGTTGCAGTTCATGAGGGAAAAACTGAATATACAAAACCTAGCTTTACTTCAAGTTGAACAGAATGCAAAGCTGAGTAAACCTTACAGGTTTTTCCTTTTCTTTTCGATTTGTGTTCTTATACAAAACGAATTCCATTGTTGCCTATGTATTCTAGATAGTATAGAAGTTCACATTTTATTGTCACGGTAAGCAAGTCACAGATTGATGGTACAAATACATGTTTTATTTGTCAATAACCAAACCCCAAATGAATAGTTATTAACTAGACCAAGTTAATGTGTTTCTGCTCACATCTTTGAGCTGATGTTTATAAGTGAATCAAACTCTAGTCAAAGATGATTTTTTTTTTTTTTGCTCAGAGTCAAAGATGATTTAAGTCTCAAATACTTCAATATATTTTTTTCGTCTACCAAATAAGAGAGACAAAATTTCATATCTTAAAATTGTTGAAGTATTTTTCAGTTTGCAAAATATAAACGCAAAACTGAGCAATGAATGACATTTGAGTTTAATGGGTTCATGTGACTTGGTCATAGAAACTTAGACCATCTACACGCTGGTAAACGAAAACCACCTCTACCGTATTGCATATTGGTGAAACAACAATGTCGAAATCAGGCCGACGCGGCCTGGTTGATAGCCAAAGATATTAGATTAAGAAGTCGTATGTTAAGATTTTTGAAAATGATTTTGGATGCTCCGTTAGATAAAAAGAATACAGTAATGAAATGGATTGGTCGGTTAGGGAGAGTAAATTGGTAAAGTTGATTCTGTTGCCAATCTACTCTTTACATATATCGAACTTTTTCATTTCTTTTAAGATTTTTTCCTATCACATCCAAATCCAATTTCAAAAAGAATATCTTCTATTTTGATAAATACAGGTAAACTTATAAATATATTATATATGGTTTAATGTAAGAAATCAAATTAAAACAAATCCAGATTAATTTACAAATTGTATATTTTAAAAGTGTGAAGACCATTTCATTAATAATTAGCACATGACTACTATGACCGTTTTCAAGACTTGAACATTTAAATCTACATCTATCATGACCGCTTTAAACATTTCATTGTAAAAAATCACCAACATTATGTCTCAAAGATCACATTCTTCAAGAAAAGATAGAACACAAATACTAAGATAAAAAAGAAACATTTTTAAGAGTGCACAATCAGATTTGTTTTATTATGAATCTTTTTAATTGATAAATTAAATCATGTTTGTATTTTTTTATTACGGCTATGCACATAAATATTGTCAAAGATAAGTATTGTATGGTTTCAAAATTGAAGGCCTTAAAGTAACTGATATAAATGATAGGACAATGGTTTTATATCGTAATCTATATAGCGCAAAAATAAATAAGGAAAACATTTACTATCTCAAATAAATACTGGATTAGCCGAAAATAAAGTAATTAATACATGCATTAACTATCTCAAATAATTTAAGAAAATGAGATCCTTAAAAAAGTCATTTACTAATCATTTAAATTGTTTTATTTTGTTTGATACTAAAATATATAAAAATTCCGATTGAAATGAAAGAATAATTATATTTCTCATTATGATATGATTAAATATATTATCACATTCAATTTAGTTGATAAATTAGTAATTAAAGATCGGTATTTTATTTTTATATTTTTAAGGTGCAGAGAAAACTTACATCACTTCGGACATTATTAGTCCCGAAGATGTTGACCCGGAGAAAGATTATGATTACAAACAAATACGATACGATCAAAAGAAAACAATAAGCATGGTTTACACGGAAAATTTCAGTGTTCTAAAAGTCCTTCTAGGCGTCCGCTTAGGTAGCGCCTAGGCGCTAGGCTCCTATGAACCTTGGCGAGTAACATCTAGGCCGCCTAGTTATATTATGATAATAAAATAATATAAATGTTATTATCTAAAAATCATGATTTTGATATTTTATGCTATAAAATAACGATAATGAATGTAAACTTAATTTAGTTATATAAAATTTATACTTTATGTTATGATTTTGTTATATTTATTTAATATATTTTATTATTTTATCAACTCCTTGACTGCATGTTAAATTGCCTAGGTTCCGATTAGGCGTTCTAGGAGCTAGGCTATGAGGTGACGCCTAGTTACCGCCTAGCGCTTTCTTGAACACTGGAAAAGTTTTACCAGTTTTCTTTAGTTTTTCATTTTAGTTTACCTGTTTTTTTATTTTTTCATTTTCCAAACAATTATTTTATGAGTATTTTACACTTTTTACACTTACATTTTTGTTTTCTAATATCGTAAAAACACAAAACAAAATTTTAATATTTATAATCGACTACGTTCGAATCCGCACAAGGTGCACGTAACTAATCCAGTACTAAAAAAAAAACTATTTTGTTAATTGGAAACATATTGTGTGTTAAGGGGGTTGGTTTCCTTATGCCCCGGATTCAAATCATGGTTATTCTTTTAATCAAAAAAAATAATGGCTGATTCTTAGGGGGAGAGTAAGAGAAGAAGGTCTAGAACTCCCATCAAAATAATAGAAAAACAGTAGGTTGTGTATTATCTAGGTTGGGTGATAAATATGAAATTATGGCCAACTAACTTAATACAACCCAACGTGCAAAACCCAGCCCATTGCAAAGCCTAGTTAACTAAAAAAAAATACCTAAAAGAATTTTGGTAACCATGGTCGTAGCAATGGAGCAGCCACCGCATAGAAGGAAGAAGAAGAATCGTGCAAGTCGTCGTCCTCCTCCTCCATCTCCATCGTTTACATTACTTCCAGATGAAATATTTTTGAATTGCTTGGCTCGCACCTCCAGATCAGACTACCGTTCCCTCTCCCTAGTCTCCAAGAGCATCCGCTCTCTCCTCTCTTCCCCAGAGCTCTACCTTACTCGCTCCCGTATAGGAAACACAGAGCCTTGCCTTTACCTATGCCAAGAGTTACCTGATTATGATCGCTGGTACACTCTTGATCAGACCCTTTCTACACACGGCTGGATTAAGAATGAGTTAAGCTTAACACCCATAACACCCTCTGCTTCCTCTGCTCCATCAAAGACAACATCTTTAGATGTCGGTTTCGAAATATACCAAATTGGCGGAACCATCAAGGACAAGCAGCCATCCTCTGCCGTTCGTGTGCTTGATTGTCGGACTCACACGTGGCGTGATGCTCCTGATATGACCGTAGCAAGGAAACGCCCGGGGGCTACATTTATAGACGGCAAGATATATGTAATCGGAGGAACGGATGATCCCATGAATTGGTCTGAGGTTTTCGACCTAAGGACTCAGACTTGGAAGCCATTTCGCTGCCCTTTTACGAACGATAAGGTTGAACTTCGTCGAGGAAAGCTACACTTTGGTAATTATGCATATGATACTAAACAAGGAAGATGGGAGATTCTGGTACCAGTCGATCCAGAATATACACGTCGTCCTTGGTGCTTTATAGATAGTGTAAAGGTTACTGTTGATTCCAGGGATATTAAGTGGTATGACTCAGAGCGTTTAACCTGGTTCATGGTTAAGGCCTTAAGGGTTTGGATCATCTCTATATGAACCATCCTAATCTCTTAGACACAATTCGGTTAGCCGACTTTGGTGGGAAAATCCTAATTCTGTGGCACGAGTTTGCGGCGCTAGAGTTTCCAGTGGCGGGGAAGACAAAGAATTATCGATGCGAAATCAAAAGAATTTGGTGTGCCCTCATTACTTTGGAGAAGCGCAACGGCTTTTCAGGATTAGAGATTTGGGGCCACATTGAACGGATGAATCCTGTGCTTTCACTCCCCCGTTCATATAAGGTCTTGTGTTGTCTAACGCTTTGATTTATTTGATTTGTATTCTCATTATTTTCACATACAATAAAATCTTATTTGATTTTACAATCTAGTTTAATTAGTAAGTTCTGTATTTCCCTTTTCCATTTCCTTTCCTTTTACCAGTTTTTTTCTTTTTCTTCATACCATTCTGTTTTTCGTCATCATCAACGACTTTACCACTGATAGAAACCACAGCGTTGGGCTTGCTTCTCTCGAGCTTCCTCTTCTCAACAAAGTTAACTACTCCACGAAGAACAACATCAGTATCATCATCTTGCATCAACTCTTCAGCTAACTCAGCAGGGGTAACCTCTGTGGAATCAATCAGCCTCTCTATTTCTTCACAAAGAGGATGGTTTAAGCCATCAAGACCGAGGTAATTAGAGACCAATGTTCTAAATCCCAAGCCTGTAGCGTAAGACATGTTGATATGCATATCCATTCTTCCAGGACGTAGCAATGCAGGATCAAGCCGGTCTTTGTGGTTAGTCGTGAACACGATGATCCTCTCATCTCCAAAACTCGACCATAACCCATCAATGAAATTCAAAACTCCTGATAGAGTCACCTGCAACAATCACACATTAAGTAGTGGTATATATTCTCTCAAACCAAAAACGCAAATTCAAAAATATATTTTACCTTTGTGTCACGTTTCGGGGTTTCTTCTTCTTTGTCGTCCTCAGCCTCCCTGTCTCTCACCTCAGCATTGCAATCAATATCCTCAATCACCAATATCGAACGATTTGTGGTGGACAACAAAATCCTCTTCAGTTCACCATTGTCATAAATAGTGCTAAGATCAAGATCAAACACATCGAACTTAAGGTAATTAGCCATAGCAGCAATCAGGCTAGATTTACCGGTGCCTGGAGGTCCATACAACAAGTAGCCTCGTTTCCAGGCTTTACCAACTCTCTTGTAAAACTCTCTCCTCTTAAGAAACCTGTCTAAATCATTAATTATCTTCGTCTTCAAACCTGGATCGATGGCCAATGTGTCGAATGTCGAAGGATGTTCGAGATTGACAGATCCCCAATTCCCACCGGCACATCCATCGTCATCATAACTGGCATACACATCTTGACTATACAGCTTCACCATTCTCAAACTTCTCTTGACCTCTTCAGATTCCTCCACAACGTGGGTCAAATAAGATCCCATGATTTTCTCTCTTAGCTTCTTCTCGAATGTGAGCTCGTAGTGCCGTTTCACTTGATCCGCTTTCTCGTTCTCCCACTGAACGTAGCTCCATTTAACCTCCGAGTTCTCAAAAGTATCGAAGATCTCTTCTCCTTTCTCGACAGAGATTGTGAAATGCTTCTCCTTGGGGGTTTTCCCGACGCGTAAACGATCTGTTTCTGGGCCGATTTTGGTGCGGAGGTACATCTCGGCCGCGTCAAAGACTTGGTTCCTGTTGGGTCCGAAGTTCTCGTCGATAATGACAGTGAGATGCTTGGATTTGGGAGTGAAAAACCGATCGAACAACCCAGAGAAGTAGGACTGGAGCTGCACGGGGACGAAATCGTTGAGCATCGATCTAAAGAGCATCAAGAGGCCAGTGAGCGATGCATACGCTGAGAACAGCGTCGATGGTGAGAAGGACAAGTCGGATGAAGCAAACATATCTGCTGAAGATTCAACCAGAAGTTTTAGAGTGATGATGGATGAGTAAACTCTGAGGAAGCGATGACAGTTTTTATAGACGCACATTTAATATTTTCATTTCTTTATTTTCCCAAAACGAAAGAAACTTGGAGAGGAAGGAAGCTTACAAAAGAATCCACTTGCTCTTTCCCTTAAATTTGGTCAAATAAGTCCGAAAAAGGTCTTCGTCAATATATTAATATATGTTAGAAAAATTGCCTGTCTCCAATTCGTCTCTGATAGAAAAGGCTTCTCGATCTCGAGGAAGGAAGCTTGCGTTGAAAGGAATTGTCCGTGTACACGTCAGACGTGAATGAGTATCAACTTTGATTTCGTCCGTTGATGTCTTCATGAAGAACCAAATACGTCAAATAGATTTACATAAAGTCCACAAAAGTGATCTAATCTTCTTGACGACACAAAATACGACTGATTTGAATTAATTGAAGGATGAAGACTTTTTTTTTTTTTTTTTAAGGATTTCTATGGTATTATATATGTTCGATAGTTCTTTACCGTATTAATTACCCAGCCTCCACATCATTTGTATAATTAATTTCATTATTTATGAATCAAAATATAACTCTACACATTAATTATATATGATACTAGATAATACATGATAAAAAGAATTTTAAAAGTTATTACTCATATAAATTATAAAATTGAACCTTATACCATTATAATTTCATGAAATAATCATAGGATTAATACTTTATATTTTTCAAAAAAAAATTTATTAATTTTTAAAAATATTAACTATATATGATATTAAACATGATGTTAAAGGAATTTGAAAAGTTATTATTCATATCATAAATCATATAACTAAAAACTCATACCATTAAAATTTAAATAAAAATGAAATAATTTGCTTATACTAATATATTGCATATTTTATTTATATTCTGACAATCTAATATATATTCATTGAGATATTATTATTGTTAATACTCCTCAGTTATATAAAATAAATTGGGGGAAAGAATAATTTTTCAATTTTGAGGTAGAAATATAACAAAAAAATAAATGGAAGAGAATAAGAGAGATAATCAGTTTCTTGAAATCTCAGACGACAAGAGATGGACGATGTCATTCGTATATAGCACTTGGTGGATCAGCATGGCTTCATGATAGAATAAGTAGGGAAGCAAATGGGAGCAATTGGACACTCTTTATTTAAGAGTTAGATTGTGATTGCGTTGAAGTTTAACTTTGGTTTTGTGGGATAATTTGTTTCCCTTTGAATGATTTCTAATGCTACACATTACTTATCTTATGAATTTAATAAAAGAAGATAAAAATAAAATAAAAACTCAGACGACAGATATTCAAAACGAACAAATTTAAATACGTGGAAAATATAACAAAAATAAATGCAAGAGGACTGGAGAGATAATCAGTCTCCTGAAATCTCAAACGACAGTAGATGGACGATTGTATTCGTATTTAGCACTTGGTAAACCAGCATGACTTCATGTTAGAATAAGTAAGGAGACAAATGGGAGCAATTGAACACTCTTTATATAAGAGTTAGATTGTGGTTGTGTTGAAGTTTAATTTTGGGTTTGTGGGAAGGTTTGTTTCCTTTTGCATGATTTGTTATGCTACACATTAGCTCTCTTATAAATTTAACAATAGACGATACAAAAATAAAATAAATACTACAAAATATTCAAAACGAAGAAATGTAAATAGGTGGAAAATGAAAAAAAATGATCTTAAGAAGATCTACATATTTCAAAATGATTAGCAACTATTTCAGATTTTCATGGTGGTGAGAAATTGAAAAATTCAGTTTCATTTATAATAAGATATTAAACTCCGTATTTGTAGTAGATATATATAATTATCTTTTTTGTCAAGAATTATCTTATCCAACACAAGAATCATAAATTATTAACTTAAGCAATATTCATATCGATAAATACAACAATTAAATAAAAACTAAACAAAAAGCATGATCGCATACTAACATAGTGTTCAAAACAACATGACAAAAGGTTTTTCAATACACTTTCAAATAGTAAATCATATAAATCCTAGATATTATGTAAAATTGATATTTTTAAACAACATGACAAAGATCTTTTAAAATACTATACTACAATTACAAAAAACATGTGTGAAACATCGTTATCCTGATAACAAAACAAATAGAAAATAAAAAGTAATATATTCCGCGCGTACCATATCTATCTTTTGATCTCATGGAATGTGTTTTTTTTTTCTGTCAACAATAAACAATATATAATAAATTCAATGCAAAATAAATTCATAACACAATAACAGCTCTAATACAAACCATCTTCTTTATATACAATTGTGAGTAAAAAAATCTTATATGATTAGTTCATAATGATTCTACGATTTATTTATAAAATTCAATAAAAGAAATATGTGTCTTAATACTATTGGACATGTGACATGTCATTGAATCTTGTTTTAATTTTTCTACGGCTCATAACGATAAAAATGTTCACTATTAAAAAGGAAAAATTGAATTAGTTTTCAGAAGTATACTCGTTAAAAAAAAATATACTCATTAACGATAAAAAAAATTCTCTATTAAAAACGATTTTTTGTCTTTTTGAAAAAACGTTTATCTGTTAAATAGGAAATAATGTACTCTATTAAAATGGAAACTGAATTCGTTTACAAAACTATACTCATTAAAAATAAAAAATAAAACGTTTTAGATTTGTAACATATGATGAATAATCAATTTTTTTCAAAATCATCATAAAATTATAAAACCAATCGCGATTCTTAAAAACTTAACAAATAAGTCAATATATAATCATAGAATTAACAGCAATATCGTTTCTCCCAACACCTAAACATGGGATAAGACGGGTTCAACAAAAAGATGTGTAAGCCAATATTATTTCTCTCAACTCCCAAACATTGAAATAAAATGGGTTCAACAAAATGGTTGGTCAATTCAAAATTTTTGTTTGACAACAACCTACACGAAAATTAACAAATAAACACAGTGATTCCCCGCGCGGAAATCCAAATAATTCATGACTTTACCTATTATTTAAAGAAAAAAATTAATTATTGGACTTAGATGTTTTATACATAATCTACACTAATAATATTTACTAGGTGAAATATTATGCATAATTTTCTGTGGTAAAGTCATGAATTATTTGGATTTTCCGTGCGGGGAATCACTGTATTTATTTGTTAATTTTTGCGTAAGTTTTTGGCAAGCAAACAAATTTGAATTAGACAACCTAAAAAATGATCAATTAATAGATATTTTAATCACATCTTTATTTTTTATATGTTTTGTAACAATGGCGATGAATAAATTTATCACTATTTTTACATTTTAGAAACTTGATTTCGTTATGTTTTACCAATCAAAAGCAATTCATTAAGTTTTTACAGTTTTTAAAAAGATTGTTTGTAGTACATATATCGGATGTACTAAAAAAGATAACTAACTAGGTGAAACGAAACAGCGGTACTTGCTTACTATAATCTTTTTGAATATGTTATTATTTGACGAAAACTCTTTTGAAATTCAAGTGTTTTTACTATAAGATGATATTGAAAAAAAAAATAGTTAAAGTCATGAATTATCTGGATTCCCCGCGTGGGAATCACTGTGTTCATTGGTCAATTTCTGCATAGGTTGTTGGGTAACAAAAACTTTGAATTAGACAATCATTTTGTTGAACCCGTTATATTCCAATGCTTGTGAGTTAAGAGAGACGATATTAGCTTACACACCATTTTGTTTAAACATGTTAGTAAAGTGAATAGATTTAAGTATTAAAATTTAAATAAACAGATTTAATAAAAATAATAATGTAAAACAGATCATTAAAATAAAAAATCAGAGAATAGATTTTTCTTAATTCAATAAANCATTAAAATAAAAAATCAGAGAATAGATTTTTCTTAATTCAATAAAACAAAAGTTAGGTTATGGGTAATTCTTTTGGAAAATCTGAATTAATAGGTAAAATAATA
>OVAP01003731.1:0-13458 GCA_900406295.1 Aurinia saxatilis
TATGCTTTTTCATGTTTGAATTTACGACGAGAGGGAGAATGATAATGACAGATTAGGGGAAGCCGAGGAGAAAGACTAAAACACTAGTGGACTAGCTTTTTCTCTGAGTCTATTGTATAAAGGGAAAGCGAACAAAAAACTAATCATATAAAAATGTAAAATATAGACACCTTTTTAGTTGGTAATCAAAAGCTGCACATCATTTGCTACAAAGAGAATATATAAGTTTCAGATTGGTGCCGGATTACATATACATTTTTCATATATAATTGTAGATTTGCAGTATATGCAAAGCTTTTGAGGTTTTATTGATGTATATCTGTCTTCATATATATTTTTTTTTCTAAATTCGTATATTTACAATAACATTTAGAGAAAAAATATTTTTTTTTAATGAAAGAGACAGTAAACTAATATATAGAAGATGATGAACAGCTTTTTTATTGTGATAATTAATTAAAGAAAAGTATAGAGAGAAATTTTCACTTTTTCTGTACCACGTAGATTCATTCATCCCATTTTACTTAGACGGTCAACGTCAAATGATAATGTTTTAGTTGGTCATCTGTATTTCCCATTTCACTTGAATTCAGTTGCACACTTCTTCTGTAGCATATTTTTGCTATTTTCTTACACATTTTATTCGATTGCCACTTGCCAAGTAATTTTGTACATGAAATGTCGACTAATCTCGAAAGCATGTGAAAAAATTGTATATGCTTGTCCCGCATTAAAGAAAGAATACTGACGACCCCCCCAAAAGTTGCAATCAGAACGTCGTATTCTTGTTTGACTAATGTGTGTGTGTGAACTACTAGACTTCATGGGCTTCACAAAACCCATTAATACAAGATTCGAGATATTAGCAACATAATCTATGGGCCCAACCCATAGTTCCCAACTACAAAAAGGTTAGTTTAACTTGAAGATCTCACAACACAATTTCGGTAGAGATTGTAAACTCGAGAGATATCTGCAGAACTAATAGTCCACACATGACCCTTCAAGACCAAACGCAGAACGCTAGTACTGTTCCCTTCTGCATGGCTCTCTTCAACCACAGCCGCTTCTTTTCGCTTCTCTTCTCTCCATAAACTCCTCACAAGCAACTCTTTTGTCTCTGTATCAAGCGTCAGATTTGAATCTTTCATGTCTTGGAACACTCTGAAAGCAAGTACTGATCTTTCGCATCTGCAGTAAGCTTGAACAAGAAGCTTTAACATGTAAGGATCTGGTTCCAGACCAATCTGTTTCACCATTGAGAATAGTCTCTGAACTGTTTGAATCTCTCCCTGCAATGCAAAGTGATACATTAGACCTGAAAACGTCTGGATATCAGGAGAAACTCCCGTTGAAATCATCTCGTCTAGCGTTTCCAATGCTTCTGCGTTTCTCTTGCACTTTGCTAATGTTCTCAAGAGGGACGAGTACAATAGCATGAGGTTGAAATCTGAAATCGAACCGCTAAGAGTTCTGTCTTGGTGAAAAACCTTAATGGCTGCTTCCGGTTTCTTTGAAACTCCATAGAGATCTATGATTAGCCTGATGGTGCTGAATGGTAGTTTGATCCCTTCGATTCTCACTTTTGACATGAGCTTATCGACCAACTCAACTTGACCATTGCGTGCTAACATAGCCATCATTCTCTCAATCGGGTAAGCGTTGTGGGTGAATCCAGGTTGAGTCGCCACCCAGCAGAAGAAACTCCATGCTGATTCAGCTGATCTAAAGCTTCTAAGCATCTTGCAGACCAATAAATTTGTCCAGACAAAGTTAGCTTCTTCCAAAGCAGTGACTACATCAGGGTTCCACTTCCTTAACGAGTTCGCTAAAGCTTTTGGATCCAGCCATGGTTTCAACTTGACTTGAGCTTCACTAACATCACTGAATCCATCACTGTGTTCATCTTCCTCCTTCTCTTCTTCACTGTCACTAGGATTGTCCATAGAATACATAGAAATGTCCTTGATTCTCTCATCAGGTAACATTTCTTTCAAAAACTCTTCAGTTTCTTGTTCAAATCCTGCCCCCCTCATGCGTTTCAGAGGCTCCAGCATGCGTCTACTCGGAAACTTCCCATCAGCTTTCATCTCAGCAAGCAGAGTCTTAACTTCACCAAACCGTTGCGCATCAACAAACGCTTTAATCAGAACAGAATAATGCTTCATAGTCCTTGTGATCCTCATCAAAGGCAAGGCCTCGAAAACCTTCATAGCTGCATCAAGATCCCCCAGTCTCACAAGATGCTCAATCATAATAGTAAACGTTCTCGAATTCGGAATCCCTCCTTCACTAATCAACTGATCAAAAGTCTCCACAGCCTCAGAATCTTTACCTAAACTCATATAAACTTGCATCACAATGTTATAAGACTCAGTGCAACCTTTCTGCTTCTCCTCTCCTGACAATCTGTACTCCTCCCAAGTCTTGAGAAGAGAATCAAAATCACCAGCAGTTGCATACAAGTTGATAAGATTCATAAAACTGAAATTAACATCACCGAATTTCCCAGCATTGATAACTCCAGTGAGAGACTTAAGCTCTGAAGAACGATGGAACTTGGCAAGAACAGTAGCAAAAGCGTGAAGTGTCTCATTTTCAAATGAAAATTGTGGGTTTTTTCTTGTAAGGAGGGTTTTGAAGATAGACCAAGCAGAGCTGACGGAAGGAGATGAGCGTAAAGCGTTCTTGACGACAAAGGAATCGAGAAGACGGTGGTTTAGAAGAGAGGTTAGGTTGGTGTCTGAGGCTGTGGACCGGAGGCTAAGACGTATGGAGTCGATGAGGTTTGCTCTGTAGAGGTAATGTTGGAGTTTGTTTGGGAATGGGTCTCGAGAAAAGAATCGAACTTGCTGGGAAATTGGATTAACAGAGTTGAAGAATCTCAGAGAAAACATCTGAAATCACATAAAAAAATGATAAACTGGTGGTGGAGAGTCTGGAGACAAATGGTCGAACACCTTGTGTGCACACAATAAGATAGTAACTAGTAAAGTACTAGCCCAAAATGAGAAGACTTGAAAAAAAAAAAAAAGTTGTGTATAATATGTAGTATGTATATATATGTTGAGTGTGATTCAGTAACTTTGAATCAAGCAAGCATTGTGTTTATCAACTAGTGCCAATAATCGCTCTGAGGGTAGCCTGGAGGGTGGTATTTGAGAGCGTCATCATCTCTTTAACTTGCTTGAAGCCGACACCATAGACCGATGAATCATCTGTTTCTATCTGATTCTTGCAAAATTCCACCAGCTGCTTCTCCAAATCGGAACACTCAGAAGTAGGGGCATATGCCTGAGACTCCAACCACATGTGACCTACCACTTGGCATATTCCACCTTCCAGATCTTTGTCAAGATGCCATCCTGTAATAAAAACAAAAAAAAAACACTTGAGACTTCTCACCATGGTTTTGGTGATTGATAAATGAAACCGTCACGTACCATTGAGTCTAAGCCACGCATGCATCATCTCACGAGCCAACAAATATCCAGTTAATATCCTAGGAAGTCCATATATGATGAGAATTCCAGTGATCTCGCATTCACCAACAACCATTTGAGATTCCGTACTAATGCCTATTACCTGATTGTTCGGCCCCATCCTTGGCCCTTTTGAGACCTATTTCAAGCAGAATCAACACATAAATTGTACCATCTCCTATACATATAATTCCCAAAGACTAGTTCTTAGTTACCATCGATATGCTTAGCGCTTTGGAAAGGCAGAGAGCTCTGTCTACCACCTCATACTCCTGCATATGGAGAAAAACATGGTCAGACTTGCAAAACCTGCAGGGCCAAATTTTTTAGTAAGGGAGTGTACTACTACTCACAATCTTCTCTTCCTTCTCAGCTTGATTAAGCGCTTGTTTCTCCACCAAAAGAAGAGGAAATTCTTTCCCAATCTTCATGTCTATGTCTTCAAAGAATTCACGGATTTTAAAGTGCAGAGCCTGGACTTGGTCAGTATCCATTACCGCAGATTCCACACATTCTGAACATAGCCACCGATCATCACCAAGCATCACATAGTTTGATCCCTTAGGCTGCAGGTATTAGCAAGACAGGGATTTTAAGTATCATATAGTGTATTATATTTCCTTGCCATTTTGGTTTTATTAAGAGTAAAATACACGTACCTCAAATCTTTCACATGAGCAACACTTGGGAGTTCCATCAGATTCATGAGCAGGGCAGAAATTCTCCTTCCAGAAAGGATGTTGATGGAACATTCCCATCTGTAGAAATATAGTGTTATATATTTGTATATAGACTCACCTTAAGAAGTAGTACATTAGAAAACTCACAAGTTGCATACCTTATTCTCTTTGCAGACATAGCAGTACTGTGCATAGCAGGATTTGAGTTAGTTATCAACAATTAAGGTTTTGCATCAAAAATAAATAAACGGACAAGTCTAAGGAGGAACTCAAAATGCAATTTTCATAGGAAGGAGAGTCTTTGTACAACAAAATTTGAGAATGAATCATTAATTTTATCCATCTACAAAATCGAATCTTTTACACCTTTTAATCAGCTCTAATGGTAGTGAAATTCTATAAAGCTTGAGTTATCACTATATAGGTGCACAGAACAAAGCTATACCTCTAGGAGAGAATGGTCAAGCCTGGAGCACGATGCCCAGTTGGGATCCGGTGCGATCCCAATGAAAAGGTTCTTAACATTTTCATCTATCAAGGATTCCATAGGAAAAGTGGGACCAAAACTTGGGAACTCAAACCGAGAAGTCACCAAAATCTTGTAATCGGGTAACGGGATCAGAAACTTTTCAAGCAAGGACTCTTCCTCGGGCCAAACATCATCTAAAACCAACAATATAGGCCCGCTTTTTCCGAGTTGCATCAGCAGTTGCTGAATGCAGAGTCTTGTATCCAAGTTGTTGGCATTGCAACCAGTGTGCTCAAGTAACCTCTGTACGGTGAGCCTTATGTTAGGTTCCTCTGACACAGTAATAAATAAGATGTGCTTGAATGTTCCTGCCAAAGTAGACTAGATGAGAAACAAAGAACAAATAAAAACGGGAAAAGAAAGACTTGATGTGCAAGGAAATACCCTTAACATCTGCATCATGGCAAAGCTTTGTAACCAACGTGGTCTTCCCGCAGGAAGAGGGAGCAGAGACCACGGTAGTAACCACTCCGTCATCAAAAAGCATCTTCTTAAGCTCCCTCAATGGTCGGTCCAACCAACAAACCCTAACCTCTTGAGTCTGTGGAACTTGAAAAAGCTCCAAACGATTCTGCCGCAAGCGGTTCCTAAACTGAATAAGCGGTACGTCGATCTGACAAAACCTGAGAAGATCCTGATTGATTTCTTCAATTTCTTTGGTGTAGTAAACTTTCCGGGCGATACTGTACCACTCGACGCTTGAACACTTGTGAACAATCTCTTCAGCCCTCTTCATCGTTTTTATCAGAAAACATAGTTCATCGCTTGATCCTTGTTGCATCGAATCGATCTCTGTACAAATCAGATTCACTCTCTCGATCATTGACGCGAGATCTTGGGACATGAGTTCGAAATTCTTAACTCTCTTGGCCTCTTCAGTCACCCGGCTCAGAATCTTAGAAATTGGAACCTGCAGAGCAGTATGTAGTAGAACGGAAGAAGCTATCGTCATGATCGAAAGTAGGATGAAGCGAAACAGAGAGAAACCCAGAAGGACAGAATATTAGAGGTAACTTGGGAAACAAGATGTGTATCTTGCGTACCGTATTCGGGTGGGTTTTACTTCGTAACTAGGCTTAAACGACCCCAAGACTGTCCCCAAGATACATATTTTAAATAATGTAAACCTTCCTAATGATAAGATATCGATTTATTTGAGAATATTTTTCGGTTGGACTTCACGGGCTTCACTTCGTAACTGGGCTTGGGCTTAGACGGCTCAATCATAGATAGTCCGCAAAATACACATCTTGTTCTCCAAGTTACTTATACTACAGAACCAAGGTAAATGTAATAACGGAAATTAGCAAGGCAGCTCAAACACACGAGACTTGGAAAAATCACATAGCAGCAGACAAGGTTCCAACTTTACGGGAAAACTAAAAAGTTTACACACATCAGCAAAATATTAAAGAAGCAGAAAACCCAAAAAGTAAAACACATCGAAGAAAGAAAGCACAAAAAAAGGTAGTTTGGTCATGGTTTGAAAACGTGAGTTGGTGTATATAATGTGTATATGGTATGTAATGCATGTGTTGACGTGTGGTATATGGATGATTGATTCAATAACTTTGAATCTGGGAGTGTCTTCAACCCCTACGAATAATCCGTTTGAGGGTGTCCTGGAGGTTGCTTGCTGTCACCATCTTGTTAACTTTCCTGAAGCCAAGACCGAAGATCGGTGAATCATCTGTTTCTATCTTATTCTTGCAAAACTCCAGCAGCTTCTTCTCGAAATCAGAGCACTCAGCAGCTTCCTTTGATCCACTAGTTTCTGTTAGATAATTCCATATCTTGAAATAGATAATTCCATATCTCTTTAGGAGTTGTCTAAAGAGAAAAGGAAGTTATCCATTAGGAGTTGTCTAAAGAGAAAAGGAAATTATCCATTAGGAGTTGTCTAAAGAAAAAAGGAAGTTATCCTTTAGGAGATGTCTAAAGTGATAAGGAAATTTATAGGAAAAGGAAAAAGCTTAGGCTATATAAACAAGGGTCATGGAGAGATGTTCCATATGACTTAGACAAGTGATTTAGTTTTGAGTAGTTTCTAAATCAATAAAGAAGAGAAGTTTCTTTATATTGTTTGAGTTATACGCTTTGAGTTTCAGTAGTTGCGTATGTGTGAGACTCCAACCACATGTGACCCAGCACTTGGCATATTCCATGTTCTAGAACTTTGTTAAGACTCCTATATCCTGTAACAAAAGCCAAAAACACTTGAGACTTCTCAGCATGGTTCCGGTGATGACCATCCTTAAATGAAATTGGGTTCGACCATTACGTACCACTGAGTCTAAGCCACGCATGCATCATCTCACGAGCCAACAAATATCCAGTTAGTATCCTAGGAAGTCCATATATGATGACAATTGCAGTGATCTCACATTCACGAACAACCATTTGAGATTCCGTACTAATGCCTATTAGCTGGTTGTTCGGCCCCATCGTTGGCCCTTTTGAGACCTATTTCAAGCAGGCATAAATTGTATCAAGGAATCATCTGGCTGCTAAATATAGTTTCCAAGAGTAGTTCTTACCATTGATATACTTAGCTCTTTGGAAAGGCAAAGAGCTCTGTCTACCACCTCATACTCCTGCATATGGAGAAAAACATCGTGAGACTTGCAAATCCTGCAGGGAGAAATTTTTGAGTTAGGGAGTGTACTCACAATCTCCTCCTCCTTCTCAGCCTTACTCAGCGCTTGTTTCTCCACTAGAAGAAGAGGAAATTCTTTACCAATCTTCATCCTTAAGCCTTCAAAGAATTCACGGATTTCAAAGTGCAGAGGCTGGACTTCGTAAGTGTCCATCACAGCAGATTCCAAACATTCTAAACACAGCCACCGACGATCTTCAAGCATTACATAGTTTGTTTCCCAAGGCTGCAAGTATTAGCAAGACATAAATTTTAAGAGGCTTCTGAAACAAAATCAAATAATAATAGTTCAGATCTGCAGTATCATATTTCCTTGCTATTTTGGTAAATAAAGAGTAAACACCTCTAATCTTTCACAACAGAAACACTTGGGAGTTCCATCAGATTCATGAGCAGGGCAGTATTTCTCCTTCCAAAAAGGATGTTGATTGAACACTCCAATCTGTAAGAATATAGTTATATTTGTATTCAGAGTCACCGTAATAGTACACTAGAGAATCCACAAGTTGTATACCTTCTTCTCCTTGCAGACATAGCAGTATTGTCCATAGCAGGATTTGTGAAACTTGCCTCTTGAGTTTGAAACCTAAGGTGTTAGGTATGCATAAAAAAAATTAAAGGACAAGTCTAACGAGGAACTCAAAATTCAATTGTAAGGAAGGAGATTCTTCGTACATGGTTTTCAACCTCCTGGGGGGCAAATGGTTTGTGGCAAGCATCGCAGTTTAGAAACTGATTATGCAAAATAGCACCCAAGACATCCACAGAATTTCCATGTTCAATCACGGAGTTGCAACCATCAAATATGCTACATGTACAATATTCTTAACAAGGTGAGGACATGATTAAGGTAAGTGTAAAGGCTATTAAAACTACTCTCAAGCCGAGCACATAAGGTTATTACCTGCATGGATGGTTCATTGCAACATTGGAACCTTTCAGTATCTGTACCCTCGGTAAGCCAAAAGGGAGATGATTAAAATATTGTTTTATCATCAATAAAATTCGAGACTGAATCATTAATTTTATCTATCTACAAAATCAAATCTCTTACTCTTTTTTAATCAGCTCTAATAGTAGTGAAATTCTATAAAGCTCGAGTTATCACTGTATAGGTGCAGAAAACAAAGTTATACCTTTTGGAGAGAATGGCCAAGCCTGGAGCACGATGCACAGTTGGGATCCGGTGCAAAATCAAAGAAAAGGTTCTTGACATCTTCACCTATCAGGGGCTCCAAATGAAAAGTGGTACCAAAACTTGGGAACTCAAACCGAGAAGTCACCAAAATCTTGTAATCAGGTAAGTGAATCAGAAACTTTTCCAGGAAGGACTCTTCCTCAGGCCAAACATCATCTAAAACCAATAACATAGACCCACTTTGGCTGAGTTGCATCAGTAGTTTTTGAATGCAGAGCCTTGCATCGAAATTGCTTGAAAATGTATTTGCATTGCAACCAGTGTGCTCAAATAACCTCTGTAGGATGAGACTTATGTTAGGGGCTTTTGACACAGTAATAAATAAGATGTGCTTGAATTTTCCTGCAAAAGTAGTAGTCTTGATGAGAAACAAAGAACATATAAAAACGGAAAAGGAAAGAATTGTTGTGTAAGGAAATACCCTTAACATCTGCATCATGGCAAAGTTTTCTAACCAAAGTGGTCTTCCCACAGGCAAAAGAAGCAGAGACCACGGCAGAAACGACTCCGTCATCGAAAAGCATCTTCTTCAGCTCCCTCAGCGGCCGGCCTAACCAACACACAGTAACCTCTTCGGGCAGTGGTACTAGAAAAAGCTCAGAACTTTCCTTCCCAGTAATACGCAATAGCTCGATGTTCGTGGCCACACTTTCCAACGAACGCCTGTTGTGCAAGTGGTTCCTATGATGAATAAGCTGTAACTCGAACTGACAGAATCTGAGAAAATTCTGGTTGATTTCCTTGATCTCTCTGGTGTATAAAGCTCTCTTGGCTATACTGTACCACTGGACGCTTGAACACTTACGAACCATTTCTTCAGCCCTTCGAATCGTGTCGATCAGAAACTTTAGCTCACGCTTATCCGATCCTTGTTGCATCGAATCGATCTCTTCGAAAGTCGGGAGGAGTCTCTCCATCGTTGACGCGAGATCTTGAGACAAGGGTTTGAAGTCCTTAACTTTCTTGGCCTCTTCAATCACCAGCTGAAGAATCACAGAAAATGGAGCTCCTAGAGCAGCACCTCCAACCAAAGAAGCCACCTCCGGGATCGTCATGATGTGCCCTTCTTTTTCCTTCAACAGAGAATCAAATTTCTAATTCAGCGCACCGGATCTCGAGTACGGATGAAACACATCATTTCTCATAAAATATGTCAAGAGAGTGTGGTAAACGCGTGAACAAACTAGTGAAGAAAATCGTGGACACTGCACTGTTCACTCTAGCCACGCAATTTCCACGAAGTTGCCTTGTCTCTTCACTCTTTAGGTTGCAAGTGAGAAAAGTCAAAAAGAAGAAAAAAAAAAACATCTGAATGTTAAATACATAATCATCTTGAACTATCGGAATCTCATATATACCTGCGTCGTAGTCGATTTCGCAGCCTTGAGTTCACTTCTAAACTTTTTTTTAACAACTATTGAATGCCTTGATTATATGACAAGAAATTTACCACACGATTTTTTTTTTTTTTTTTGAAACGGTATAGAAATGATTCCGGTACATCACAAGTGTAATCAGAGAAAAACACCAAGGAAAACCCACTGACGAAATGGGAATGGATCTCCCGCAAGAATTTAATCCGATAGAGTTGGTTCTCTAAAGGTTCCAACTTTAGCGGGAAATGAGAAAAGAAAACGGCTTTAAGTAAGGAACATACCAAATCACACGAAGTAGCAAAAACACACAAAAAAGGAGAAAAGCACAACCAAAACATGAATCAGTATATATGAGATGTACGTGGTAAGGAATGTATGTGTTGACGTGTGTATAAATTGTTGATTCAATAACTTTGAATCTGGGAGTGTCCTCAACCCTTGCGAATAATCCTTTTGAGGGTTTCCTGTAGATTGGTACTTGTAACCATCTGGTTAACTTCCTTGAAGCCACAACCGTAGATCGGTGAATCATCTGTTTCTATCTGATTCTTGCAAAACTCCACCAGCTTCTTCTCGAAATCAGAGCACTTGCCTTTCTTTGATTCACAACCAGCTGCTTCCGGAGTGCGGGAAACAGAAGCTGATGATGAAGCTTCAGCTTCAACGGGGGCGTATCTCTGTGAGTCCAACCACATGTGGCCTAGCACTTGGCATATTCCTTCTTCCAGAACATTGTTTATAATCCTGTGTCCTGAGACCAAGTAAACACATTTCTGAGACCTCTCCCTCATGTTTCTTGGCAATGATATTTAACATAAAAATTTGCATATTTGACCATTACCATTGAGCCTAAGGTAAGCGTGCATCATCTCGTGAGCCAAGATATACCCAGTCATTACCCTGTGTATGAACATAGAAATGATTGAGCCTGTTGACAAGAGAGAGCCTTTAGATGGGATATGATGAGGTACAGTACCTAGGAAGTCCATATAGGATGAGAATTGCAGTGACCTCGCAAGTACGAACAACCTCTTGAGGTTCTGTACGAATGTCTGATAGCTGTTTGTTTGGCAACATCCTTGGCCCTTTTGAGACCTGTATATGTGGACCAGAGTTCGACTCATGATTTCTAATTTTGTTTTAGACTCTAAAGTGCGTAAAAGCGTTCTTACCATTCTGATGGTCTGAGCTTCAGACAGGCAAATCCCTCTGGTAACCACATCATACTGATAGCCCTGCTTGGTGTAAAATCATATGAGTAAGGGAGAAAGAGAGAGATGGAAGTTTGAGTAAGGAAGTGTACTCACAATCTTCTCTTCCTTCTCAGCTTGATTAAGCGCTTGTTTCTCCACCAAAAGAAAAGGAAATTCTTTCTCAATCTTCATGTATAAGCCTTCAAAATACTCCCGGATTTCAAAGTGCAGCGGCTGGACTTCGTCAGTATCCATGACTGCTGATTCCATGCAGTCTAGACAGAGCCACCGGCGATATTCAAGCATCACAAAGTCCGTTCCCCTAGGCTGCGAAGAAACATCAGAATTCAATCCAGTGAGATTATAGTCTTCTTCATCTCTATTCCTTTTGTCGTGTTTTGTTATAGGAAAGGCAAACTCACCTTTAACCTCTCGCAACAGAAACACTTGGGGGTTCCATCAGAATCATGTGCAGGGCAGTATCTCTCCTTCCAGAAATGATGATGATGGTACATTTTCATCTGAAAGAATACAGTTACATTTAATCTCATGGTCAACGTGAAAGAGTACAACTAGAACCCACAAGTTGAATACCTTCTTTTCTTTGCAGACATAGCAGTATCGGTCATAGCAAGATTTGTGAAACTTGCCTCTTGAGTTTGAAACCTAAGAGAGTTGTAAAGACTTCAGGTTTTGCATCAAACAATACAAATGAACAAGTGTAGGAGTAAATTAAGCAATTCCAAAAGGAATTTTCCGTACAATGTTTTCAGCGTCATGGATGGCAAGTTCTTTGTAGCAAGCATCACAGCAGAGACAATCAGGATGCCAAAGAACACCCAAGACATCAACAGATTTTCCATGTTCAATCTCAAAGTTGCAGCCACCACACATGCTACAAATGGAACATTCTTAACCAAGTCAGGACACAATCTACAAGCTGAGATCAGAATGTAAGGAAACTAGCAATAGACGCAAAAGCTTACCTAGGAGGAGGAATCACGTTTGAGAGGTTATCATCGTCTTCTACCTCATCTTTGGGTTGCTTTCCTTTGCCTTTATCCTTTAAACTTTCCTCAATAGCCATATTAAGCTCCACGTCTTCTTCCAATGGAGCTCTGGTGGAAATATTGTTATTTTCTTCAAGTCGAGGAGGAGAGTCTGCCATATTCAGAATCTCTTGAACAGTCACAGCAAACTTTTTATCCTTCTTCACTTGTTCTTCAGTTTTTCTTTTGTCAGCCTCCTTTAAACTCTCCCCAACGGCTTTAGCAATCAGCTCCTCTTCTCGAGCTTCCAGTGCAGATGTATCATCCAGCTGCCTTTCTCTTTCTCTTTCCTTTTCCCTTTCCCTTTCCTCATATTGGACAGCAAGCGCTATCTGCTCATCATTTTCTAACTCTTTTGCACGCCTTTTCTCCTCTTCCTCCTCTTGCTGACGACGACGGGAAGCTTCTGCAAGGATCAAGCTGTCTCGAATGGCCAGAGCAAACTGTTCCTCTTCTCGTCTTCTCTGACATGCGATGTCATCGTCATGCTGTGAAAGTGCTATGGCGATATTGGTTTGTGTTTCAAAAGGATCCTGCAAAGTTTCCGAACACCAAAACTTAAGTTTTTTTTTTCCTTTAACTGATTTTATTTTAACGAAATTTTGTCGGTCAACGACCTTACAAACATAAAGTCATCAAACCAGTAGGTAGGTAACAGAACAAAAACCAGAACCTAATTCGTACACTCTAACTCTAAGCACTGGTGAAGCCAAAACTTAAGTTTAGAAAGGAAAAAAGAAGACTTGCAACTATANTTTAACTGATTTTATTTTAACGAAATTTTATCGGTCAACGACCTTACAAACATAAAGTCACCAAACCAGTAGGCAGGTAACAGAACAAAAACCAGAACCTAATTCGTACACTCTAACTCTAAGCACTGGTGAAGCCAAAACTTAAGTTTAGAAAGGAAAAAAGAAGACTTGCAACTATAAACCAACAACAGCAAACTTAGCTGTCATAAAAAAAACAGATGTTATTAACCTCTTTAGTGGAGGGTTTGAGGCAGGAGAAACACCACATCCCCTGTAGTTACCAATTTCTTCACCGATCTGGCCAATCTTTCTGGCCAATCTTTCCCCTGCACAAGAATCATTCATTTTACCATCAAAGATTCACTTGTTTCATCTAACATCAAGCTAAGTTCCGGTGATCATTCGATGATCAATAAGAACATCAAAGATTCCTTTTTTTTTTAATTTGACATGAAGCAAAGGCAAATGCTTGAAATCTAATCAGACAAAACCAAAACTAGGTTAAGGAAGTTCGCAGCTTAACTAAATCATGATCGTGTA
>OVAP01003732.1:0-16019 GCA_900406295.1 Aurinia saxatilis
TTAGATATCACCACAGTGACTTTATCCTATCATAGTTTGTGCATAAAAACCTTTATTTAAATAAGTTTTGATTTTCTCTTGTATTAATTAGTTACCCACAGGTGGACTATACACATGAGATATAATCAATAACTTAGAATGTTGTATCGTATAGACTACAAATATCCATAGATAATTTAATTAGTCTGAGTAATTCAATACATCATTCAATAAAGTTTTATGCACTATGACTTTTATGAGATTAATGTGATTCCCACAGGAACACTAGAATTTCTTGTCATGTGCATTCAATATACATAAATAATTTATGGTGTTAATTATGAAGCCTTATCAAAACTTGTTGTATCTCCAAAACGCACCATATTTCCGCGCTAGCTTGTCATCCATGGTCTCCAATGTTCTAATCCTCACTGGAACCAACTTCCCAGAATGAAAGAGAAAGTTGAGTTCACATTGGGAGTACGAGAATTGGATTTGGCCCTTCATGAGGAGGAGCCACACCCACTTATCTTGGGTAGTACTGAGAAAGAAAATATTCTCCATAAAGCGTGGGAGAAAGCGAACATGCTGACCATTATGTCCTTCGGAATGATAATTGCTTGCAACATCAAAACTTCCCTTCCGGTTGCAGAGAAAGCTAAGAGGTTGATTGTTTGCAGATTCTAAACTATATCTTAGATTTTGCTTTTTCAAAAACTATTTTTGTTGCCAATCAAGAAAAACTAGATTTACTAAAATGTAGGGAAACTAGTTTTCAGAGTTTTTAGCATTTTAGGAACAAAAACCAAAAACCACAATATGTAGGTTTTTATACGTTTTTTTTTTTTTTAGAAATATTTACTTTTTATAACTAATAATTAACTAAAAGCTGCTTTTTATAAACGAAAAAATCTCATATAAACTTATACACATAAAACTATCATTTCTATAATAATGTGAAATCATAAATTTGTTTTTTTATTCAGCGGAATAGATCTATGTATATATTTTCCATAAATTCTATTATAACTTGTGAGTTTTTATCTATATTACAAAGATGATTTACAAATATATATATTTTTAGTAATTTTGAACAAATAAAACAAGAACTAAATTGTTTTAAAAAACATAAGATTAAAACATTATCTATATATGTATATAAAAGTAAGTTTTTCTCTCTTTTGGTGAAGACACCTCATCAACCACATGTGTCCCACATCATTCCAAATTCCAAATTTTCAATATTTAATTTTGATAAAATAATTAATTTAATATATACTTCACATATTAATTACAAATTTAGTTTCAATGCATTTAGTTACAAAAGAAATTTCCAAAGTCTTTCATGATATCGATTGTAAAATGGTAGAAATCATATTAATATTCAATTTAAAATATAAAAAAATTAAGTATTTTATTAATATTCATCTTATGCCTTGAAATAAATATTTATATTAAACTCTTTCGGTACAAAACTCAAGAATCAGACATACTGAAATCAGTTAATCTGATATTCTAATTTATACATTTAGAACCGTTATTAAAAAAAAAATCTTTGATTTAACCATAACAAGAATAATAGGGAAGGTAGACAATCTTTAAAACACGAGAAAACCAAACAAAATGTGTAAATAACCACATCTTCTTATTTCCGTCAAATTTTTAACCTCAAAATCAACTATTAACTCATGTAATTGGGGAGAGAGAAAAGATATTTTGAAACCCCGAACGAAATTCTCTGATAATAAAAGCATTTAATTGTGTGAAACATATTAGATATTCAATCTTTAAAACACAAGAAAATAAAAAATAATGTGTAAATAACCACATCTTCTTATTTCCGTCAATTTTCCAACCTCAAAATTCCACTATTAACTCATGTAATTGGGGAGAGAGAAAAGATATTTTGAAACCCCGAACAACATTCTCTGATAATAAAAGCATTTAATTGTGTAAAATATATTAGATATTTTACAAAAAAAATATTAATCATCAATAAAAAAAAACTAGGCAACCATTATGATGGTTATTAAAAAAACACTAAGTTTAATTTAAGATAATATGTTATAGTTTATAAACATTTGTTTTTTTATATTACACAAATCATAAACTACTAAATTAATGAAGGTTCATGTCAATATATTTAAATATTAAGATAAACCAAATTGACTAAAAGACACAAACTATAATAATAGAAAGAATAACACATACACCCACTTTTCTATACCCATTAACCACATATACCCACCACCCTTTTTTTAATCACATATACCCACCTTTTTTATTATAATATCATTATACCTTTCATTTACTAAAGCTATTATTCATTACAAATGATAAATTTGTTAAGATTTATGATTTTAGGATTTACGGTTTGGTAAAATTATAGAATTTATGATTTAATTAGGATTTAAGGTTAAACCCATATAAAATTAGGGTTTAATTTTTAATAACTATTAGGGTTTAATTGTTAGGATTTAGGGTTTAGATTTTAGGGGGTTAGGGTTTATTAGGGGTGGAAACTTTTTTTGGGCTTTAAGATTTTAGGTATTAGGGTTTTTAAACTCTAAAACCTAGAATCTAAACCCTAAAACCTTTTAAATAGTTAATATTTAAATAGTGGCATTTTAGACTTTTTACAAGGGAATGTGACTAAATGGAGGGAAAGTGGGTATATGTGATTAAGGGTATGGAAAAGTGGGTATATGTGGTGAAACCCCATAATAATATGAGTCTATTTGATATGTATTTATTCATATATCAATATACTGTTAATACACTGCGGTTAAACTGAAACAAAGTAGGAAGAGAAAAAATCTTCAAAACTGAGGGAAAGAATATAACAAATATAAATGGAAACTGACTATAGAGACAATCAATCTTTTGATGTCCCAGAATATATATTGAACAACTTTAAATATGTCGAAAAGGGATCTTAAAAATAATTACAAATATCAAAATATTTAGCAAGTATTTAAGATTTTCATGGTAGTAAGAAAATAAACAATGATTTTAATTCCTAATAGGATATTAGACAATGCATTTAGAAATAGTTAATTATCTTATCAAACACAAATGATAAAACAGTGATAAGATAATTTATTGTTTTAGTTTGTGATCATGAATTTTGTTTATTTATAACTAAACCAGTGATTAAAAATCTTAGCAAAATGACGTAGGGTAGATATAATGATAGAAATTTATACTATATCAAATTTACGGTCATACAATACATTTGTCAAATAGTACATTGTAAAGACTATATATCATTAAAAAAAACATAAAATAACATGAGAAAAATGCTCCAAAACTATACTATAATTACCAAAAAATTTATGGGATATTGTTATATCAAGAACAAATCAAATTAAACAAATAAAATTAACACATCTCGTGCGTAGCCCGAGTAAACCCCTAGTATAGTGTATAAAAACCAAAAAAACCTTAAAATTCCCATTTAAGTTTTCAAGTAAATAAAAGCTACGATTAAATTAAAAACCAAAATCCAAAAACTAAAAACCAAAATCCAAAAACTAGTAAACAATCAGGGCCTAAGGCTTATCTCGCAACCCTAGAATAACATTTTGATACTGTAGTGAATCTCTTATGGTAGTTCTTATAGCACATGGTTTATGCATGAAAATTGCATTAAAATGACCAATCTGACAACTAAGCTTAAGAATTAAGGAATATGCGTGGATGAATTAGTTCTTGTCCAATTTATCCTGAATTCTTTATCTCCTCATTATGGACCACTACAAAAACAATATAATGTCATTGATGAAAAGTTGAAGTCAGATGATTTGGTTAATAACAAGTTGGTACTATAGGAGAAGCTAAACCGATAGTTGGGTAAAGGCATCAAGTAAGTCATGAAAGAACACCGCCCAAAATTAATGGTTATAGTCCATGAGAAGGAAAAGGCGTAGAAAGGTGGCAGAAGCAAAAATTTACAGAAAAAAAAAAAAAGATAAGAAAAAAACATGCACGCTTTCATAAACTTGCCATATGAGAAAAAATAGTTCGAAAAGAAAGAAAATCCTATGGGGTTTTGTAAGATTTTTCTAACCTAATATTATTTTTCTTCACAAATTGGTGGATTGATAATTGTATTATTGTACATGTTTTAAGTTTCATGCATATTTAATCTCAAGTGAAACTAAGGAAATCAAGACAACCGCTAGTTGAATTAGTGGCACTTTGTCTCCTTATGGATAATGGATTTGTTAGGATTTAATTCTGACACTTAAAGTTCCATTATTTTCCAAAATTTAGTTTTATTAAGCAAACTTGATTGGTTAATTTTATGTAGTGATTGTTTCAATTTATTTTGAACCATAATCGAACTGGTTCTAGAATATTAATTGATGGCCTTTCATGTTCAGTTTGGCTGATCAATCTTTTGAATCACATCTCACAATGCATGATCATGGTACCTTAAGAACATAGCATGTGTGAATGTTTCATATTTCTTGTGGCCTCATTTCCTAGTGAAATAATTAAGAGGTTGGTAAAAGATGGTGCCCTTATGGAGCTTGATTTGACCAATAGTAAAGAGTGTATAGATTGCATAAAGGATAAGTAAACTAAACACATTAAAAGAGTAGTCACAAGAAGTACCCAGCTTCTTGAAATCATACATACATATACTTGCAGAACATTAACGTTCCATCTTTTGGAGGTGAAAGGTACTTTCATTACCTTTATTGATGATTATTCACATTATTGTTATTTCTATCTTGCATGAAATGTCTCAATCTGTGAATATTCTAGAAGTATTCATTATAGAAGTCGAGAGATGATTAGATAGAATAGTGCATATCATAATGTTAGACAGAGGCAATGCATTTATGGTATATATAATTAGTCAAGACAACATCCTGACAAGGTTGTCAAACTTCTCCGGAAATTAGGAATCAATGCATAGTACACAATGTATGGTTATCCATGGCAGAATGGGGTAGTTGAAAGGCAGAATTGTACTTATATGGGAATGGTTAGATCCATGATGAGTCATCTAGCTTATTTATATCGTGGGTGGATGTAATATGAACTGCAGTCCATATCTTGAAAATGGTTCCCAACAAAGTAGTTCTAAATAATTCTTTAGAACTTTAGAAAGGATAAAAACGAAACTGGAATTCAGAATGATCAGTGGTTTTTTTATTGAGTACCTTGAGAAGTTCAAAGGATATAAATCTTATTGTCTATTTCATAGTACGAGAATAGTAGACACCAAAACTGATAGTTTCTAGAAGAATGGCGATATTAGTAGGAGTGATGAAATTTGAATAAATATTCCTTTACCCGTTTTGAAGGATACTGAGAATTTTTTCATTGTTGAACGGTAAAACAATGAGAACTGAGTGATCCACTACTATATGAAGAGAATATCACCAATTATGATCTTATACTTAAAGCATAAAAGGAACTAGCATTAAGAAGATCTATTGTTAGAGAAGATCTGCTATTTCTGAGGACTACATGCTTTATCAAGTGCAATCTATAGAAAAGGATATTCATGAATGGTTTCTTATTAACGAGACGTTTAAGATGTTAATTCTGATATATGGAATGTTTCCATAGAGGATAAAATAATTTTGTTGGCTGAAGCTGAAGTTTGGGAAGTTATTCATTTACTTGACTGGTATTGAATGATATAAAGCTAAAGTTGTAGCCAAAGAGTTTTATCAGCAAGAAGTTATCACTAATAACGAGACTTTTTCCTTATGTTCAGGAAATACTCTTTCAGGATTATCATGACATTAGTAGCTCATTATGATCGAATATGAAAACTGTATATTTCTTAATTCAGTCTTGTAATTAATATTGTGATATATCTCGTATTTTACCGGTTTTATGATAATAAACATATACTTGTATTTATTTGAGAGTTTATATTATTATTATTAGAGTCCAAAAGAGTCATTTTAGGTGCATGAACGAGTTTTAGAGCTTTGGAAGGATCTAGCAGAATTATGGAGCAAAAATGGAACAAGCTTGAAAAGACGAAAAAGGAAACGAAGCAAATATAGACACTCAGGAAGAGGTGTCGACCGACACCACCCTGGTGTCGATCGACACCCTACAGATATTCAGTCACTTACCTAAAATCTCAAGATCAAGATTTTTTCTAAATAATTTATGTTAATTCCCTAATTCTAAAATCCGTCCTAAACCCTATAAATACTTTTCTACATCCATTGTTTAGGCTTATGCATTATTTTACTTTGAGAGAGTTTTTGGGAGAAGATTTCTTAAACCCTTTTATTTCCCTTAATATTATTATTGCTTTAATTGACTATAGCATGATGAATTGTTTGGCCATGTCTGAGTAGTTTATTAGTTAGGTTTAGGGTTCTTAGATTATGATGATTTTTTGTTAACCTTAAACTTAATTTATGAACCATTAATTAACTCTTCTCCTAGATGTTCTTATTGCTAGATTCATAGATTAGCTACCTTGAGTCTAGATCATAGGGAATTTATTATGCATGAGAGTGCTAATAAATTGTTGGAATTGTCTTAGGAGAGCTAGCTATCTTTTCTCAAGGAGACTTGGTTTAGAATAGTTAGTGAACAGTTGAATCGGTTTGTTAATGCTAGTTTAAACTCCATATGATTTCTCTGAGGGATTTGGTCTTTCTAGGATTTAAATTAAGTTAGTAAGTCTCAGCCAGAGTTGGATTTGCTTGATAGAATTGTTCATGGTCTAGAGTTAAGGTTTCTTTAAATTTTGCACGGCGGGTGTCGATCGACACCACACCAGTGTCGATCGACACTGCCCGTATTTAGGTTCATAATTGATTCTTAATTGAAGTTCCCAAAGCCTAGCATTTGTTTTAATTGATTCAAAACCCTCATAATTTACATATTGTCTGCTTTAGTTAGTAAAACTCAAAACCATCATCCTTGCTTTAATTTAGAATTTAATTAAATTAGTTTGTTTAGTTTTTCGGTCTTCGTGGATTCGATTCTTAAGTACTATAACTGATATTTGATGTACACTTGCAGTTAAAAATACGTAGGTTAGAACTTTGTGTATCATATTGACTTAAACAAATTTTGAGGAAATGGTATCTACAGTTTGATGACACCATCATGAAATTTCGGTTTCAAATCAACAATTATAGAACCTTGTATGTACCTCATTATCAGTGGGAGTAAGTTCATATATTTAGTATTGTATGATAATGATATCTTATGGGACAGTAATGATCTTCATCTATTACACGAGACTAAGAAATATATATATTTAAGAACACTAGGTGAGTATCCGTGCTTTTTTCGTTATATTTAATGTATCCTTATTTATATATATTTTATGATTTTTTACTTCACTAAACTTTAATTTTAATGAAACTTTATACTATACATTGTTATTTAATATTTTATACTTGCTTGGATTCATGTTATTAGTTGAAATATTTGTTCTTTTTAATTGAACATTGTAATTGGTTTTCATCTATTATTGTTGCGAGTGAGTGTATTTTTAAGTCAAACAAATTTTCTAGTTTTATTTAAATAAGACATTTAATTTATGATTTTTACATATAATATTTTAGGTAGAGTATTTGTTCTCGTCACGTCATATTACTGTCAGTTAGTGTATGTTTGAAATCAAATTACTACAGTTTTAAATATTTTTTCAAATTACATATAAAATTTAATTATCTCTTAAGTTGAACGTATTATTTAGTTGTTTTGGTCTATTTTTGTTTTCTTTTTCCCTTTTTGGTGAGTTTTTTATTTATTAATTATATGTTTCTCTTGAAATAAATTTGTACAGATTTTAGTGATAATCATAAATCAAGACTCTTATTAGTAGACCTTTTTTACTGTTAGAAGTGGTATATTTAAAAAACAAAGAGAAAAAAGCTTACTTCACTTACCGTATCATGGATAATTCGTAAGAATAACACATATTGAACTATTTATTAAAAGAAAATAAAGATTATATGCTTGTTCTTCTTAAGGGTAAATGTCTTGTTGTTTCGGGTAGAAAATATAAGGACAAAGTAGCGTGATTGAGTTTGTCATCCTATGCGTAGTTGAATAAAAACTTAGTCATATATGAAAAGACATAACAATTGTGTGGTTTTATATTATTACGCAACAAAGTTGAGGTTATATTATGAAAAATGATTGTAAAAAGATTGGCGTGTCAATAATCCACACTAATTGTAGCCAAGCTTTGATGGTTCGTTACGGCTTTGGAAACCATTGTGATGTGCCTTTGTATTTACTGTAAAAAGATTGGCGTGACAATAATCCACACTAATTGTAGCCAAGCTTTGATGGTTCACTACCGCTTTATAAACCATTATGATGTGCCTTTGTATTTTCTTTTCTTTTTTGTAAACATTTTGTTTGACTAATGTTTCACATGTTTTTTTTTTTCTTATTCATATAAACCCTGCAATTGTCATTGTTTTTGTGCATAATTATTTAATATCTTAAAGTTGAAGACAATTTAAATTGATTATGTTCACTGACCCACTAATGTTTATATTCTAATTGTGAATTAATTCTGAAGTAATTATTATAATTATGATCTACTTATGCAATACTTATCAAAATTGTTACTTCTTATGTATGTTTTTTTTTATGAAGTCAAAATAATGTGTTTGTTAGAGTGATGAAATTTAATAGTGGAAAATAATATAAATAGTTTTAAATAATAGGCCACATGGACGTGAAAAATGTCATATTTATTTTTTCCTTTTCGCTTTGTTAATGGTCGAGAGGGAGGAAAAACTGATTTTTAATTTGACAAAATGGGTCATAGGAATGTATGTTATGAATTACTGAAAGTATATATAAATATAAATTTAATGGAGGTTGCATTGTGAAAAATTATTGTAAATAGATTGGTCTGACAACAATCCTCACTAATTGTAGCCAAGCTCATATGTATGTTATGACTTATCAAAGTTGTTACTTCTTATGTATGTTTTATTTATTTTTTCAAGTCAACTAATATTTCTTGTAACAATGGGGAGTGCTGAAATTTATAGTGAATAAAATATTAATACTTTAAAATTTGCTTAGAAAATTGAATAATGGGTCATAGGATACTGCAAAATATCATATATATTTTTTCTTTTGTTTTGTTAATGACCAAAATGGAGGAGAAACAGATTTTTAATTAGAGAAAATGAGTCATGGAGATGTATTTTACTATTACTGCAATATTATATATATATATATTGATTTAATGCAACATTTTAATTTATATATATATATATATATATATTGATTTAATGCAACATTTTAATTTATTTAATTGTTATTAATTAATCAAATTATCATTGATTTCAGAAAATGACATGTGTCATTCTCATGGAGAACCACATGTCATTGCCATGGAGAGTGTTCCTTGTCTTTTATATAGTAGATTAAATAAAGTATATGATGAAACATCCTATGTGATAGGAATTAAATATTTCATGACAAATCATTGGGAATTATGATTTTCTTAGAAGTCATATATCAATAAAGTTCTTGAAACTTTTGGCATGATGATATGGTTTTCTAATATTGTGAAACTACAAATCAGTTTTTGAGATACATTAAAGAGACAAGTATATGCACATATACAGAAAATCAACACATCCACAGATGGTTGGATATTATGGTTTTAGGCATTGCATTCTCGGCTATGTGTATCTTCACAGAGCTGCCATATTATGGGAAAACCTTCTGATAGGGCTGATATTTTACCGTTTTTCGATATGAATTTTTGGTGCTTTTATAAAGAAACTATTTGAATTGAAACATAAACCACTGAATTTTAAATTTCTCTGTTTGCAAAGTGTTTTTGTGAAAAATAATACATTTTAGGTCACAAATGGGTATTTTCTATCAAGTCCAACAAATCAACATTAGAAGTCCAGGCCCAGATGAAGGAGATGTTTGTTTTGGATTGAAATGAGGAGTTAGGACAATCAAGCCACGTGAGTTAGCTGACACATGGGTTTGGAATCAAGTTGTTAGCCCTTAGGAGTAAGAAGTTAAGCCCAAATCATTGAAAATGTATCCAAAAGCCCGTATTAAATGAAGGCCCAATCGATCGGAGGAGAGGCCCACCGATCGATCAAAGGCCCATTAATTCAAAGAAGCTTCGAGAACAATTCATATAAGGACCGTTGCATTCGGGGAGATATCAGGATATGTTGGAGATAATCACATAAGATATTGAATCTTCAGAAGACGCGTTTTGGATATCAGTCGGTCGATTATTATAATAGCGACCGATCGATCAGAGCCGGATAGACACAAATATTTGGATCCCAATCCAAATCTCTTCCTGATTTGTCTCGGCTCACAGCTCGACTCTCTCTCTTATAAATACAGACGACTGAAGCCAGAGAGAAATATCACCAGTCACAAAGCTTCCAGGCATCCATGCTAAATAGTTTTCAGTTTCTTTCATTGTTTCTTCATTTTTATGCTACTTTGATCATTGCTTCAAGGACGAAGTTTGTAATTTTTGCACTCCAGAGAAGCTATTTTGAACCCTCTTATATAATAACAATTTTCATTGTCATTATGTTTGCTTTTAGCATGGTTGAGTAGTCTCTTAGTTAAAAATAGGGTTTTGCTAGGAGGAATCATGTTTTGGTAGATAGGTAATAGGGTTGTGTAATGGTTAGTTTATAAGCTTACTTTCATATCATATCTTAATATAATCATAGGATAAATCTGCTCCTAATACACCACTTAGAGTAAGAGATCCAGAACTTGGTAGTGGAAGCTTTACTATTAATAGCTTAGTAGAATTTGATTTCTTGAACTTAATGCCTAGATTAATTGGTTGATCAGCCCATAGGTTCTCTTTCTGAAACGATATATGTTAGAGTTAACTCGGATACCAATTGAACTAGACTGGCTAAGCCTGACCATAAGGATAGTCAGTTAATAGTGATTTCAACTATATAGCTTAAACTAGGATATTTACACTAGCTACTATCCTAAATAATTCAAACTGTGATCCTCTAATGCACAATGACTTCCTAACGCCTTTATTTCTTAATTAATCTCATGTTTCATTTTGTTTTAGCATTTACATGCACTAATCAATCGACCGCATTATCTGCAATCGACTGAAAGGCGCTTTCATCGATCGATCAGTTCATACTGTCAATCGACTAAAACCAAAAACCACTTCATATTGTTCCTTAGCTCGAGTGAACTTGGACGTGCTGCTGCATACACTCTGCTCCCTGTGGATTCGATCCTTAAGTACTACTGCGAGACATGTGCACTTGCAATACCTATTTTGGGCGAAAACTAAATCTCCATCATCTTCCATTGCAATTGCTTTATTAATCCATTATTTTATATGAGAATGTGGCATATTACATTGATTATATTAATAAAACCATGCTTGCGGAAATATTTGAGTTTGAAATCTTGAGTATTGTTAACAAGATTTTACTCTTTATGTGACAACCACAAGTGCAAACGACATAATAGTTAAAAGATCCAATAATGTGGACATTATGTTTAACTATTTGTCATTAAAGTAAGATGTTAAAGAGAAGCGTTTGTCCTTGAACACATAGGCATTATAGTTATAGTTGCAGATATTTATGAAAGCATTACCTCCAAAGACCTAATTAATAAGCATGCTGAAAGTATGCGTCTTGTGGATAGCTTATAACTGTTGTCTGCTCATGACTAGCCTATCTTTAATCTATAAATTCTGTTATCCATGTGCACACATGTTATTGTTGTTTGAAATTTATTATAACAGAATAGGTCTTTATTTAAATACATAAAGGGGACCATTATGATACTCCTACTTATGTTTATGGTCTAGCTATGAAGGTAATTAATGTAGTAGTACATGGAAGGAATCGTGTTGCAAAATAATGTGTGTCCGCCATGACTCTCATTACTTACTAGATTAGCCAAGACACTTATGATGACCAAATGAATGAAATAAAGTAATAACATATTATGCCGGCCTTATGATTTCATAAAGAAAATATTAATGGATTTACTAACGACCAAGTGGGAGACTGTAAGAAATAATTCTTCCCTATAATATGGTCTTATATTTATCCATTTTTTATTGGAATAGTGTTATTATTTTAATATTATTGGTGTCCAAATATATTGTAAATAATGGCGTAATTCCTACTAATTTCTACTTTGATGGATGGTTGAGATTAAATCTATGGAAACACTAATGATGAATTGGGTCCTCTCTCCACCTATAAATACTTGCCATTAGACCATCATATTTGCAAGACTTAAGAAAAAACACCTAAAAGTTCTAGGCAAGGAGAGAGAAATCTAATAACCTACCTTAAGCTATTCATCCTCCATTCAAGAGTTCATACATGGAAGAACTCTTTCACTTTGCAACTACGAAAGCAGGTAATTCTATAAACCTTCTTATGAATCTATTATGTGATTATCAAGATGTTTGAAGGTCTTAGGGTTCATGTAACTTTATCCAATAGTTAAATGATTTACTCTTTTACAAAGAAGTTCAACTATCTGGTTTTGAAGAAACCGTATTTCTTAAATTGTCACTTGTAAGAATTGAAGATAAAGAGACATCTATAAGAAAAACCAGTTTCTTTAAGACCAGAGAGCTCAACTTCTCTGTAAAAATGAAGTCATGTAATAGTTAATAACAATGTCTTTTCCTTCCTAGCAAATATGTGTTTTCTAAATTGTTTTGGATATATATTAGTGTTGAAATTTTTTTGTTCTTATAGAATTTGAAGATCCACATAAATCTTAGAGTGTCCTTCACTTGGCACCTCATTATTTTTATTTCTATTGTTTGGATCTGTCCAAACTCTCGATTTGGTTTAATAAGGACGACCATTGGCGTTTCCGAATTATATGTCCGATTTCAGAGTGTCCGATTTTTTTTTACCAAGACTTGTAGCCTAATGGTTGTGCTACTGCCGTCACTGTATCACCGCCTGGGTTTGAACCAATGTAATGTATAATTGCTGTTGACAAAAAATTATGACATTTTGCTCCCAAAAATTATTTTTCCTATTTTTCTTTTACTATTTGGGAAAGGCAAACGAATATTTAGGAACGCATTCCTAAAATTTTATAAATGACAATTTAAACATCTCATATAAATTTAAATATTAAAACAATTTGTAACTTATTTATAAGTTTACCAAAATATGTATATGGATATCATCATCTAATCATGTGTTTTTAATAATTTAGGAAATGTTTCATGAATGTTTGTATTGTTTAGGAAAGACATTCTGATTATCATAAATGATTATTTAAATATCTCAAATGCCAAGCCGGTGGTACATCACTAACATAGCTAATATCCTGCGAGTGAATCCTGGCACTGTGTGCGAGGGCATCCGCCTTGGTATTGCTGCTATGGGGTATATGAAGTAACACGAAGTTGGAGGAATTACTATGTACTCGCGCGATGATATACTGATGTCGTCAGGTATAAATCCTCTCTTATTCCTGTAAAGTCCTTTAATTCCAATAAGACAAAGAAGGTCATTTGATACACTTGAAGACAACGAGGTAACCATTTTCCATTTCTATTTCAATCCATTTCAATTCCCATTTTGCTCTCATAGCTTGTCAACATCGGGGACGATGTCATTCAAGTCTGGGGGGTAATCCTTGTTATCTAACTCGTTTGTTTCTTTTAACGCACTTTTACACCCATTTAAAAAACAATTATCGAGTCAAAAGCATTTTATTGAGTCAATCCAGGTCCGAAACAAGGACCTGACTCACAACTGGACTACGGCCTAGTGACCATCTTTACAAGACTACCCTGAGGCACTTGTTTCAGAAACCCCATACTCAAGCTTCCCCAGCACATCTCAGTTTGCACGTACTTTAATAATTCTGATTTTTGACTCTATTTTATTTGGACCTAAACCGGATTATAAATCTTTCTTGTTGGAGGTAGTAGACTAGGGAAAGCAAATCCATTCAGGACTTCTTATCCACTTTACCACTCTCTTGCGGATCATGAATGGCCAACTTATCTTAAGTTGCTACCACATCCATAAACCTAACCTCTTTTCAAACCCCATGCAGTCTCTTTTTCTTTCTTGTCTTACATGTAGTATGTGTAAAATGGCCGGAGGGATGAGACCAACGCAGTTTTCCAATCACTCGTGAAGACTGGCAAAAAAGCATGCTACGATCTTAATACATGCATGGAGATTCAAAGAAGGTTTCAAGGCTGATTTCCCTGGTAACATTTCATCAAAATGAAGGTAAAATTTGTGCCTTGCTCTATATGGTGAAAACTTCATTGTTTAAAAAAAAAGAAAAAAAAGAAGCTTTATGATCGATACTTGTGCAGCAAAAAGGCCAGGGAAATCAGGGATCAAAATGAAGAAATGTGGAAAATATTTAAAGGAGTACGAGGAGGTTCAAGAAGACTTTAGATTCCTTTGAAGAATCTAAGTCTGAGAGAGGAACAAGTCGAGCTAAGGAGAGAGTGATTGGGAAAATGTGCCATAAAGCGGTCCGATCTCTCTTGCTTTTTTGCAAACATATCGCATTTCTCTTGAGTACGGTAAACCCTAAACACACTAGCCTCACCTCTAAATATTAGTCCCCTCTCATTACACACCGAGCCAGTTTTACCTAGCTGATATTTTCCAGTAAGAAAGCTCACGCAAAATAAATGAATGTAGAGAGTCAGAATTTTGGTACCTTTAGGGTATTTGCAGGTTGAGATTCATGTTAGACCAGTTGGGAGAGTTGTGGTGGGAGTATGAGACGAGAAATTTTGGCAGGATTTTCGAGATGACCATCACGAAGTTGCACCTCTAAGTTCTGGTACAAGTAAGCGAGTTCCTAACTTTTCAAACTTATTTCCCTTCTTAGCATATGTTTGTTCGAGGACGAATAAAGCTAAGTTTGGAGGATTTGATAGTGATGATATTTTACCGCTTTTCGATATGATTTTCGGTATTTTTAATAAAGAAACTATTTGATTTGAAACATAAACTACTGGATTTCACATTTTTCTGTTTGCAAAGTGTTTTTGTGAAAGCAATGCATTTTAGGTGTAAATGGACATTTTCTACCAAGTCCAACAAGTCAACATTAGTAGTCCAGGCTCGGATGAATAATATGTTTATTTTGGAATGAAGTGAGGAGTTAGGACAATCAAACCACGTGAGTTAGCTTTCACATGGGCTTGGAATCGAGTCATTAGCCATCACGAGTAAGAAGTTAAGCATAAATTATTGAATGAATATCCAGAAGCCCACAAGACATGAAGGCCCAATCGACCGGACCAGAGGCCCACCGATCGATCGAAGCCCATTTTGTCAGAGAAAGTTCGAGAACAAATTCAGATATACACCATTGCATTTAGAGAGATATTTGATTACGTTGGAGATAAACTTAGGAGATACTGAATCTTCAGAATCGCGTTTAAAGATGTCAATCTATCGGTGAAGATAGCTACGACCGATCGATCAAGAGAATATAAACACAAATATTTGGATTCTCATCCAAATATTCTTTCTGATTTATCTCGGCCAACATCTCGACCATCTCCCCTATAAATACAGAAGACTGAAGACCAAAAGAAACACCAGAAAACTCTCTAAAGCTTTCAGACATCCAGACTAATAGTTTACCAGTTTCTTTACTTTTATTGCTTTGATCATTGCTTCAAGGACGAAATTTGCAATCTCTGCATTCCAGAGAAGCTATTCTAAACCCTCTTTTAATACAATCAATTTTCATTGTCATTATGTGTACTTTTACCATGTCTGGGTAGTCTTTTAGTTAGGAATAGAGTTTTGCTAGGAGAAATCATGGTTTGGTAGATAGGCAATATGATTATGTAATGAGTAGTTTATAGGCTTACTTTCATATCAAATCTTAGTATAAATCATAGGATAAACATGCTACTAATACACCACTTATAGTAAGAGATCCAGAACTTGATAGTGAAAGCTTTACTATTTATTGTTTAGTATAATTTGATTTCCTGAATGTAATGCCTAGATTAATTGGTTGATCAGCCCATAGGTTCTCTTTCTGAAATG
>OVAP01003733.1:0-16015 GCA_900406295.1 Aurinia saxatilis
CCTAACCTAGCTAATGAATTACTCACACATGGTGAGGGAAAACATCATGCAGTAATCGAAAAGTAATATGCAATAAGATAACCAAAGGGGTCTAAGAAAATCTCCCTTAAAAACTCTTAAAGATAAATTAAAGCATGAGCCTAAACAATGGTTGTAAAGAAGTATTTATAGGGAAGAGGACGTATTTTAGGTTTAGAGAATTAACATAAAAGTTTAAGGAAAATCTTCATATTAAGATTTAAGGAAATCTTAAATCTGCTCTGCATGGTGTCGATCGGCACTCCTCTGTTTTCTTTCCATTTTTCTTCGTTTCCTTAATTTGCTCCGTTTTGCTCCAAAAACCTTCTAGATCCTTCCCAAACTCCAAAACCTCGTCCATGCACCTAAAATGACTCGCTTGGACTCTAATAATAATATATAGACTCTAAAACATAAATAATTATATGTTTATTAAGATAAAAACCGGTAAATTATGAGGTATATCAGCAATGCTGCTGCAAATTGGGAAAAAGTTGATCAAGCATTGCTGGATATTTTGGTTGAAAAAGGTCCCCTGGCACGACCTTCACAAGATTACAAATTTCCCAAAATCAACGGTAGACATTTTTCTCACAAGCACTACAAAAGGCGTTTGAAGAACGGAGATACACAAGATAGAAGATGGCTAGTCTATTCAACAAAATCAGAGAAGATATATATATTTTTTTTTGCAAGTTGTTTGGGTGGGACAAAGGTGCTACTCAATTGGCAAGCACATGATTCAAGGATTGGAACAATGTTAGAATAAGGCTTAAACAACATGAAAGCAGTCATAGCCACAATATGTGTATGAGCCAAAGGATGAAACTAGAGTTGAGGTTGCAAAAGAATATGACAACCGTTAAGCATGTCCAAGAAGAGATTAGAAAGGAAAAAAAATCATTTGAGAGAAGCATTGTTGAGATTATTTGCATTAGTGAAGACTTTGGCTAAATGCAATATAGCATTTCGTGGAAGTAATGAAAAGATTGGCCAAGAGAACTGCGGAAATTTTCTTAGCTTCATTAAGATGTTTAATTTGGGGACTTTGATCCAGTTACTCGGGAGCACATCAGACGAATTAAAGAAGGAGAAACTCACTATCATTATCTCAGCCACAAAATTCAGAATAAATTGATAGTAATGTTGGGATCTGAGATGAAGTTGATGATCACTAAGAAAATTCAAGAGGCCAAATACTTTTAGGTTATTCTTGATTGCTTTCCTGATACTAGTCTTAAAGAGCATATGTCTCTTGTTATTCGATGTGTGGATATATCTGCAGATTCACCTCTGGTTGAAAATTTTTTTGTTCACTTCTTGGAAGTTGAAGACAAGTCAGGTAAAGGACTTTTTTACTTACTTTGTGATACATTAGCTGATATGAACTTAGATTGTTATAATGTGAGAGGACAAGGTTATGACAATGGCTCAAACATGAAAGGAAAAAAACAAAGGAGTGCAATGGAGATTGTTTGGTATCAATCCACGAGCATTTTATACTCCTTGTGGTTTCCGTAATCTGAATGTGGCATTTTGTGACATGGCTAAGTTATCAGAAAAAGCAATTGATTTTTGTTGGGATCATCCAGCGATTATATTGTTTATTTTCTTCTTCAACGACTAGCTGAGATATCTACAAGAAAATGGTGGGAGGTCCCACACTTAATCCTTTATCAGATACTCATAGGGAAAGTTACATTGAAAGTATTAAAGCAATACGGTTTCAAGCTCCAAAAATCTAAGAAGCTTTGTTTTACTTGGCTGAAAATAGTGATGATCCGAAAACCAGGAGTGATGATGAATGTCTTGCGATAAGTGAAACACATGGTATTAGAGGATTTGAATTTTGGTTTGGTATGGTTATATGGTATGAGATCATTTTGGCAGCCATTAATTTTGTAAGCAAGACTTTGCAAGCTGAAGATATAGATATTAATGTTGCTATTACTCAATTGAAGGGGCTGATCTCTTTTTTCAAGAAGTATAGAGTGACAGATTTTGAAGACGCAAAAGCTGAAACTGAAAAAATTACAGTTGTTATGGATATCAAGCATGTTTTCATGTCAAAAGGAAGCACATTATTAAAAAGAAAGCATATTTTGATGAGGAACCAAGACAAGAGGTTGATGAAAGTAATGTTATGGAGCGGGGAAGTAAAATTTAGAGTATATTATTTCATCAAAATCATTGATCAAGCTATAGTTTCTTTCCAAACACGGTTGGAGCAATTTGAGGAGTGTTTGATCTTAAGAAAACTATGCTCATTAAGTGATGATATCTTAAACGCATCATGTGTCAACTTTGAAGTTTCTCTCAAGCATGGAGAACATTCAGATATCGATGGGAATAATTTATATTCTGAATTTTAAGGTCTTTCGAGAAATCTACAAGAGAAAGGTATCAAGGTTTTAGTAAATAATATTATCAAATCATCTCTGTAATTCTCATAAAAAAAATCCTAAATTGACGGAAAAAATTATTCAGCAAAATTTAGTTATATAATTGAAGAGAGAAAAAAAATATTGAATTATAGAAATCCTTCAACTAGTATACAGTAAAAAATAAAATTTCATATATTCAGCTCAAATCACTAAAACAAAGTTACCCATTACTAGTTTTTTTTTTGTCTCCTACTCACCAGAAATCTTGGTGTTAAGGGATTTTACATTTTGTATTTTTTTTGTTTTCTCATGTCGACCGAGAGACTTGGTGGATGGGTCGACGTGGTTCAACGTGCCGGTCAGTCCTTTTTTTTTAAAAAAGCACTGTGTTTTACTTAGCTAGTTCGATATTCATTAGAATCTAGATCGACATGAAAACACTAAGAGCATCCACAACGGTAAGTCTGTGAGAGGTTTGTGCCTTTAACGAAAAATAATAATAAAAAGAAAATATTTTTGTAATCAAAATTGTTTTGAGACGGTCTCGGTAATTGAACTCTTTGAGACCGTCTCAGCACTTTTTTTTTGGTTTTGTTCTCTCTCTCTCTATTCTTTTCTCCATCAATCGATCGACCATGGTGGGAAGATATTTGTGATCTCTGATCACAATCATCTGATAGAAAAAATCCCTATCAAATTTTCGATCACAATCATCTCCGGATCACTTTTTGTAACCTCTGACCAAATACCTAATTCTTCAAATCATTCAATTTCTTGTTGAATATCTATGAGGAAATCGATTTCCGTTCCTTCCCGCCTTAATTATGCTCTTCCTCCTTCTTCAACCGCTTCTTCTACTCCTAAAGCGAGTAACGGTGGCAATAGTGACGATTATGGAGTGTGAACGGAGGAGAGAGACGACGGATATCTGAGTTTGGGAACGAATCGGGGAATTGGGTATTAGAGAATGAAAAATGCATTGTGTTCTTCTCATCTTCGTCTTCAACCTTCGGAAATTTGAAGCAATCCCGGGCGATCGTTCAAACAAAAACGTTTGCTTCTATATCTCCATCGAAATCATCAGCTTTGAAAATCTGGCTATTTGAGTATATTCAATGTCTTATCATCGACGAGGGCGTAAGAATGGAATTGGTGTTAATATTATCTTCATTGGACGGAGTATCGTGGTTTAAATCTGTAATGGAATGAATTATAGGTGGTAGAGATATGAGCTGTTTCTTTTAAGCTTGATGCTCGTCCTCAAGTATGGAACCCCTAATAGACCTTTGTGGCTTTATCTCTGTTTGGTTGTGCTTGTCTTCACCATTTTGTGGGTAAATTCATTTTGAAGTTAAGCTTTTCCTAATTTGTTTCTAAAACATGAAAGCTAAGCTATCCTCACATGTGAATTTGGCTCTGCTTAACTTTTTATTAAACCACTTGTGTTAAGATTATATTTTCATCTCAATCATCTAGGCTACTCTATGTTCTCTTTGTGAAACTTTTTTGCTTTCTGTGATTGCTTTCATGAGTTTCCTCTACTTTCTTTCTATTAGTCAGCTTGGAACTTTCATTAATCTCCGATTTGGAACCCATTACTCTTTTCAAAAACCATTCCTACTAGTTTGCCTGCTTTACCTCTTAGCATTCATTACCATCTCACTCCATGAGTAATATGAGTAACTTCTACATTTCTTAATTTTATTCATGTTGTAACATTAGGAATTTGTTCTTGTTCCGCATGGGATGTTGCCTTTACAGAATGTATAGTAAAGAAAAAGTGTTTTGTAGAATTGATCATTTTTGCCTCCCCAATGCAGATATCAAAGGACATCGTAAGCAATGAGCACAACGATCAGGCCATCTTCTTCAGTGACAACCTCTGTAACTGTTGAACATGAAGAAGAAGAAGGTTTCATGGAGTGTTGCATCTTTCACAAACAGAGGCCCTTTGACGAGGATGACAGTGAAGACGAAGATAACAACAACCACCACCACCAAGACCATGATCATAACTGTGAACACTCCGAAGCTGGTGAGGCCTCTTCTTCTAACAATTCTAAACCATTTGATAGATCATGGAAACACTTTGATAGATCATGGAAGAACACACGTTTGAGATTTTGATTTTCTTCAATTTACAAAAAAAAAAGATATTTATTTTTTAGAAATCTAAAGAGTCTTACCAATGGACACAAAAATCTTCGAAAACAGTTGTTGAGACTCAACCAGTAAACTAATCATAAATTTTATATTAAACAATTTCTAATGAGCTTTTGTTAGTCTCAGTAATGGAGATATTCTAAAATTTACGTCACAAAATAACGAAACATGTCTATCTGTACTGATAAAGGTACGGAGAGAAATGACGTCGTCATGTGGGAGAGAGACAGAAAGAGAGAATGTGCGTGGAAAGAACCTGGCCAGATCAGATCAATGACTATACGTACAGACATGAACCGGCCACTTCAGTTGTACAACGCACGCATTAGTTTCCTCCCCTTAAACAATCAAATGTTATACATGGTCAACGTAACAAGCAAGTTTCAAGATATATCTTATGAGACACTACTAAAAAACTCTTTGTTAGTGTCAATTATAATACCATCATTTTCTAAAAGTGATGCTATAATACCAATACAAAAATGATGTTAAAACAAAAATTAATGAAGATAACATACATCATTTATTGGAAGTAACTATAGTGTCATTTATAAAAGCGATGTAAAATAAATTTAATGTTATTGAATTTAATATCATTTTCAATTCAAGTATAATTTTAAAAATAACGCTAACTAATGGCTCTTTTTGTAATGAGCTGTGAATGTGTAATTCTACTTGAAATTTACGAAAATGCTAAGATTTTCGTATGTTATTAATTTTGTACCGTTACAAGTAAATCAGTTACTACTACCATAGTACTATTAAAAAGGAATAAATACGTTTTAATTGTATTGACATAAATATTTTGACCATCTGTAATACACACAACCACGTCTCTGTCCTCTCACCGTACATTAATGCTCTCTCTCTGCCAAGTCAAGTGCCAACTGGTACACGTCATGTGCCAATCAATCACAGCCTCCGTCTGCATTCTCTGTTTTCTCTTCTTTTTGTTTGTAGTACTTCTCACATGGTATACATATCGAATCACACGTAAGCTCACAATAAATTAATCACATTTCCCCGTAAATTTCAACAAGTTAAAAGTCATTTTGTGGTATTCTAGAAACCAAATGCTCATAAACACAACTTAACTTGTTTAATAATTGATCTGTATTTTAACGGGGTGAAAAAGAATACATAGAAGAACAAATGAATATGTTAACAAAAAAAAAGAAATGTAATTACAGAAATAATCTAGAAAGGAAGTTTTGTTTCTTGGGATGTTTTTTCTTGTGCTTATGATTAACAACGATCTCGCTGTACCGATGTTGTAGAGGAGATAAACAAGAAGAGACAGAAGATTGATAAGAAGAAATGGAATACTCCGATTCTGATTCTGAGTCCGAAGAGACCGAACAATCCGACGCCGTTTTAACCGCATTTCTTGAAGAAGACATCATGCTTGGACTAGAGTCATAGAAATCGAGAGACAACTTGGAGAGACTCTCATTGAGGCAGAGAGAACAGACTCCAGGTGATTGTCTGTGCTTCGGATGTTTCTTGCATGAGTGATTGCTGTCTGAAATAGAAGGATTCGATCTCTTCGGTTTCGGTTCTGTGACTGTTCGCATTGATCTTCTGTTTCTGCTATTGATGAGGAAAACGTTTGCCATTTTTTACTGAGAAAGTTTGTGGTGACCAAATTTGTTTTTGTTTTTTCTTCTCGCCGTTTCGTGTGAGTTGTGTGTTTGTGTTTATTTATAGAGCTGCTTGCAAGCTGGTTGTGACTCTTTATTTGATGTTTCCGAGATATTTCTTTTACTTTTTGTTATTGTTATTTTCCTAAGAGCTGATCCCCATATAGGGTTGTAAAAATATTTAATTGTTAAATTAAATATTAGATTAATCCAAAAATCCTCCAAACTTTTTGTTAAGTTTTATAGCTCCATTGGTTAGAATCTCTAAGGGTATTAGGAATGAAAATTTATTTTATTTTTAATTATTTTCAACTATAATTTATTTTTAAAAACATATTTTCCAATACATAAAAACAATTAAAACATAAAATTGTAAACTATAAAAATTCTTTTAATTTTACGTACAATGAAAAAGTCAAGATATAATTTATAAGTATCAGCCAAAAAATTAATATTTCATTTAATGATTTTAACTAATATATATTTGAAGAAATTACCATATAATTTAAACTTATGCATGTTTGTACTTGATATATAGATAATTTTATTTAATAATTCATGAAGAAATAAAAATTATAAAAATAATAATATATAATCTATTAATATCACTTTAAAATATGATATATATAATTAATTGGAGAAAAAAATCTGAACCAATAAAAGAGTGACATATGTGGGGATGAGAAAGGCTCTCCAAAATTCTCTGCACAGACTCGATTCAGCCATTTTATTGTTAAAAAATTGCTTTTATTTTATTTTTTATTTTCTTAATTTTTGTGATCCCCATCTTCATCCTGACAATAAGGATGCTCTAAAACGCCAAAAACACACTGGTCATCGCCTCATATACTTTTTATATATAAATAATGTTAATTTAAGAAAGATTAAAGACAAGTACACCATACCAGAAAATAATAATGTTTGGCAATTTCTTGAAGAGTATGTACCAAAGTACATAATTATGTCAATGTCTCGATGATACGTATATTCTCAGACCAATCATACGTAAATGGATACACATGGTAAAAATTCTTTAATCCAAAAATATTAGCTCTGATTGACTCAGAATATATACTAGAATAATAAGCATTCGTATCTATGCATTGTTTTCCTAACTTGAATTTTCAATATGAATTATTACTAAATTTTCATTTGGACTACCCTCTCTTGGTTAAAACAAAATGCATGATTCAGTTGTTGCGTCGGTTCGTGGAGAGATCTGGAGTGGTTACAATGTTTTTTTTTTATCGATGTATGAGAGATCTAAAGGGCTCCACCTAATTAGGTAAGACGGTGGATCTGTTGCTTTGCGAGTATCATTCTCGGAATTCCTCTGATATACTCACACATGGCAATTCTTGCTTTTTTTTGTTGGTTCAAAATTCACAATTCTTCATGTATCAAGATTCATGTCACAAATATTACATTTAGTTCGGATCACATAGGTTTATCCAAAAGTAAAGACTCTCAATTTGTAACTTAGTTACATAACTTAAAGTCTATAAATAACCAAATAATAGGTGGTCTAACGATTCGATATCACTAATTTGTAACCGGAGGCGTTTGCAAAAAGTCAAAGTTGGAAAAATGCAAAAAACCTTTCAGCTCAAGTAAACCGTGCAAAATAACCTTTCAACTCAATTTAATCGTGCAATATAACCCACCGCTATATTTTTACTATCCAAAAATGACACAAATTATTTAAAAATCAGTTTCGTTTTGGATTCAAACACGCAAAATATTGGTATTCTAATAGGCGTGTAACTAATAATCTAAGAAAACATTCAATAGTAAACTATATTAGATTTCTTTAATAGAATGTATTTGATTATGAAGGAAATAAAAATTCTCGCATGTCCCAAAAAATAAAAAAAATTATCTCTTGCGCATATGAAAATCAAAACTGAAATTAGGGTTTGATTTTTTATTTTATTTTAACTACTATGCTATTTTCTCTACTTCATGCTATTTTCGGAGGGTAAATTTACACAAAAATCGAGTTTAAGAGTTATTTTTTATGGTTTAGTTGAGTTCAAGGTTTATTTGCATTTTTCTAATTTCGAGGGTAAATTTGGAAAACAAATTTAGTTGAAGGGTTTTTTTGCATTAAACCCAAAAATTTATCTTTATGAAACGGTGGGAGTAATAGATTAGTGAGACGTTCCTTTTAATCAACTTTTTTTTGTTTACTAAACAGTCAGATTTAAAAAATTCAAAATATCAATTGATGATTTAAAAATACGAAATTAGTACTCCCTCCGTTTCTCAAAGAGTGTCGTTTTGACACATTTCACACAAATTAAGAAAACCATTCAATTTTCTATTTTACCCCTATTTAATAAGTTATATTCTTTGGTTTTTGTAATTAATATACTTTAATAATAGGGATAAAATTGGAAATCTGGTATTAAATCTGCATTGAAAAGCCAAAACGACACTTAAAATGTAACAAAATTTTTACTCTAAAACGACACTCTTTAAGAAACAGAGGGAGTAGCTCCTTTTTCTCTTTGTTCCTTCTATTGAACGATACAAAATGAGAGACTCTATCTACTGTCTTGGTGTGGTAGACCGAAGTAGCTCCATGGCTACCTTAGTTTGTCCTAGATTCCATGTAGCATCATTTGTCGCGACTGACTCCGGTTATTGATTGTTTCATTGTTCTTATGTAATTGCTTTGATAGTTTGGTCTTTTTGTTGTACTGTCCGATAAATGTGTGACCGGCTTTTCGGCTCTGGGGACGATGTGTCCTGGGGCATTGTATGTTCTTTCAATTTAATTAAATAATTCTAGATGAAAATTTTTTTGAAAAAAGGAAAAAAAAACAGAACTAGAAACATTATATATCATTCACTCTTAATACGTACGCACGAACAAATACAACAAAATTTTAACTAAGACAAAGCCAAAGCATAAAACGCACCGGACCAAGTCACAACCAAAGCTGCTCTAGGAAAGGACAAGGCTGAAGCAGCACAAGGAATGGCCTGTGTGGTCGTGGGACTGTAACCACTACCTCCAGTGAAAGGGGCTGGTGTGGTGGTGCCACTGTTTACACCATTTGAGGGGGCCGATGCGACGGTGATGGAGAGCTTCATACCAGAGGCGCAATGGCCGGGAATTGCGCAGATGAAGTAGCGAGGACCAGTAGTCTTGAGACCTATGGTTGTGGCTCCACTTCTGTCGGTTGTGATGGAGTTCCCCAAAGTGCAACTCTTGTAGTCATTCTCGCTCACTTCGTCCACCGTATGTCCCGCACCGTAGTTGAACACTATGTAACACAATTGTAACAATACATTGGGTAAACCCAATGTAGTCATGCGATATATTGATATTGGTCTTTTGGTCTCTTTTTTTCTTAATTTCATCTCAACGTAATAAATATGTTAATCTAGAAAAATAGAGGTTATTAAGAGTCAAATTAAGTTTCTAGAGAGTTAAGAGATGAGTCACCAATGGTATCGCCGACGGAGAAGGACTTTCCGGTGGCAAGCGGAGTGTAGTCGGTGCCAAGTGACCAGTTCACCGTAAGAGTGGCTGATGAGGCAGCTGCGACCATATAGAACAAGATGAGGACAAGGCATTCGAGAAGTATGTTCATCTTGTTTTCTTTTTGTTAAATAACGTGACTTATGCTGCATATATAAAGTTGAATAAAAGGATGTGTTTTGTTGGAGTAGTTTAGTCTACTTATAATGGGATAAACCCATTAAGTTTTTCGACTTCCGGGTGATTTGAGAACAGACTTTATAGCCTCTGGTTTATGAGTTATATGACTTAATTTTGTTTTCGTTATCTACCATTCAAATTACATGTTTAAATAATTTATCATTTATATGTTTTAAAAAAATATTTTGGGGTTTATAATTTTTATAGGCAGAAAATGTATCAGAATATGGATTGTCTAGAAAACTATATATAAATGATGAATTTCCACAGCCAAAAATTTATAATTAATAAAGACAGTTTTTGAAACAATTAAAATTGTTACGCATAAACTTAAAGAAAAATGACCAGACTAAGAATGATACGACCGATCTAAATCACATAAATGTCTGATGAGAGCAAACATGTGATTTACAAATGTCAAGATTATTGAAATACCGAGGTGAATGTACAATGTCAAATTCACCTCGGGAAAATAAAAATAAAATGAGAAAACAAACAACCGAACTCGAATTAAAAGTTGTTTTTGTGTGGTATTGCGGTGGAGAAAAGGTTGTAATTTGTCTTCCTGAAAATGTTAACTAGCTCTTATAGAATAATAATTTTTATGGATTTTCAACGCTTTAAAAAAAATCATAGATTCCAATACCATGAAAACAAAGGAACATATTATTGGGCCCCGTAAGGCCCATATGTAATAGCTTAGGGTTACGATATTGTTCTCATTGTGTAAACACATATAAGGCTGCGCCTTCTCTATTGAATAAACACATGAAACCCTTTTACAACCTCTAAGGTTTCTGTTATGGTATCAGAGCTTAACCAACTACAAAAGATTTAAGCTTATCGATCTTACGCTCTTCTCTTCTATCTCTCTTTTTTCGATTTTGTCTTCTCAAACTACGATGGGTGACAAAACTCCTCCTTCATCAGAAACAGGGTCCTCTGTTTCCAATCTCTCTAAACGCATGGAAGACTTGCGTCGTAGGATTTCACCTTACGATCTTACAGTTATTGATAATCCCGAAATTGTCATCTCGCGACCACAACTAAAGGGGCATAATTACGACGAATGGTCCACTAACGTCCGTGTTGCGTTGATGGCACGAAAGAAGTTCGGCTTTGCTGACGGTTTTATTGCACAACTAGACAAAGACTCTGATGAGATTGAAGATTGGTGTGCTAATAACGCCTTGGTGTTGTCTTGGATCAAGCTCACCATAGACGAATCTCTTTGCACATCAATTCTGCGATGTGATGATGCCTTAAGTCTCTGGACCGTGCTTCAGCGACGATATGCGGTGAAGAATGGCCAACGAGTCCAACAATTGAAGGCAGAGCTTGCAAATTATCGGCAACACAGTACTGCAGTCGAAGCTTACTATGTCAAACTCACTACTTTATGGAAGAACCTGTCTAATTATCAACAAGGAAAAACCTTGGAAGAAATAGCTCGTGAACGAGAAGGAGACAAGCTTCATCAATTCCTCATCTGTCTCGATAAAGCATTGTACGGCTTTGTGAAGTCTAATTTGTTGTCACGCACTCCTCTGCCCTCTTTGGATAAAGCCTACAATGTTGTTACTCAAGATGAAGAGTCCAAAGCCTTGGCTCGAATGCAAGAGGAACGAGTGAATGGGGTTACCTTTGCTGTCCAAATTCAAGCAAAAAATCGGTCCGTGCAAGACTCTCGTGTTGGAACAGGAACACGCTCAATCTGCGGTCGAAATAATCATGTTGTAAAACAGTATTTTCGCAAAATTGAATACCCTCGATGGTATAATGAGACAACTCGAGCCAAAGGTGGGACAGCTTCGCGTGAGTCCCTTGCCGAGACAGGAATACTTCCACCACCGTCGCGTAGTAAGGCTCAGGAACCAGCTCGCCTCAACCATGTCTCGGCCTCTACAGCAGCAGCTCCTCCTTCCTCTATTCTTCTCGATGGCTCGCCTATCACTGTAGGAGATAAAGTCGGTTTCAGTAGCTTGGATGATCAACAATGGAAGACTTTGATCTTTATGTTGAATGAACGTCGATCTGGTCATAATACTCAACTGTCATGTACCTCTTTCATCAAATCTTGGATCATAGACACCGGAGCTTCAAATCATATGATTGGTAGCATCGATTATTTATCTGAAGTTTGTGATATGGCACCGATGATGATTAAACTTCCTGATGGAAGATTTACCATCTCTTATAAACGTGGGAAAGTTTGTATAGGTGCATCCTTGACTCTTCATGATGTTTTCTTCGTGGACAGTCTTCATTGTCATCTTGTCTCCGTATCACATCTCACTTATGAAAGTCGATGTATTTTTCAAATTTCTGATAGACTTTGTGTTGTTCAGGATCGCATTACACGGATCCTGATTAGAGCGGGTGAACAAATCAATGGGCTGTATTTCTTTAGAGGGATGGAAGTTGCTGCGGCCATGGTCAAGATCACATTTATAAAAATGGAGCTTTGACATAGTCGTTTAGGACATCCGTAGGACATCCGTCTACTCAAGCATTACAGTTGTTGCAAATTCGGTATTTAAGTAGTAGTGTTTTTTATTCTAAAGTATGCGACGTTTGTTGTCGTGCGAAGCAAACACGAGACTCTTTCCTATAAGCAGTAATAAAACGACTATGATTTTTGAGTTAATTCATTGCGATCTCTGGGCCCCCTATCGTACAACATCAATTTGTGCTTCACGTTATTTTCTAACTATCGTTGATGACTACTCACGAGCTGTGTGGATATATCTCTTATCCTCTAAACAAGAAGCTCCTCCTCATCTTAAAGATTTTCTCTCACTTTTTGAAAGGTAGTTTCATACTCAAGTTCAAACACTTCATAGCGATAATGGCTCTGGATTTATCTGCTCAACTGATTTTCTCACACAACAAGGGATTATTCATGAAACATCATGTGTTGGGACTCCTCAACAAAACGGTCGGGTTGAACGCAAACATCATCATTTACTCAATGTTGTGCGCTCTCTTCGGTTTCAGGCCTCTCTCTCCGTTGAATATTAGAGCTATTGTCTTCTTACTGCTGGCTACTTGATCAATCGAACACCCACTCCCATTCTCGATGGCAAAACACCTTTCGAACTACTCTACAAATAACCTCCACCATTGAATCATCTTTGTGTGTTTGGCTGCCTCTGTTATGTTCACAATCAGAAACACGGCGGTGATAAGTTTGCTGCTCGTGGTCACAAATCCATCTTTATTGGTTAACCTTTCCGTAAGAAAGGTTGGCGTGTCTACAATATTAAGATTGGACTCATCTCTGTTTCCAGAGATGTCATTTTTTGTTAAACAGATTTTCCTTTGTTTTCTCAAGTCTCGCCTCTGTCATCTTCTACCTCTGATTTGGATTTTTTTTTATTCTTCTCCTATATACTATGATGGTGATGATCCACTGCCATCTTCACCTCCTGCCTTTGCTACAAACTGGAGCTCGTTCTCCTCCCCGTCGCCCACAAGCATTATTGCGACTCATTCGGTTTCACCGCCCGATGTTACTACTTCTCCAAGTAGCGTTGTGGCTGATTCTTCTCTTGTGCTGGCTTTGTCTCCTAGTTCTGTTCCTTCCTCGACAGACTCTTCTTCTGCTGACCCCGAGCCTGCACCTCTCGGCTGTGGCCACAGAATAGGACATCCCCCGACCAAGCTCGTTGATTATGTTACTACACTGCTTCACACACCTTATCCGACAAACACGCCATATCCTATCGCTAATTTTGTGTCTACTGCGCATTTTTCAGACAACTATCAAGCTTATCTCTACGCCATTACTTCAGTTGTTGAACCTAAACAATACAAAGATATCATTCTTGATGAACATTGGTAAGGTGCTGTTGTGGAATAGATGATGCCTTAGAAGACCAAGGTACATTCACCGTTGTCAATCTTCCTCGTGGCGAAACATTTATTGGTTGCAAATGGGTATTTTGTCTTAAGTTTAATGTTGATGGTACTCTTCAACGACACAAAGCTCGATTTGTGGCCCTTGGAAACAATCAATTCGAAAGGTTCAATTATAATGAAACATTTGCTCATGTGGCTGCCATATCAAAGTTAGTGCGTTTCTTCAAAAGGCGGCTTCTATGAATTGGGAAGTCTATCAAATGGATGTTCATAACGCTTTTCTTCATGGTGACTTGGATGAAGAAGTCTATATGCAGTTTTCACCTGGTTTTTGAACTCATGATAAAAACAAGGTATGTCGTCTCCACAAATCTCTCTACGGCCTTAAGCAAGCTCCTCACTGTTGGTATGATAAACTTGCTTATGCTCTCATTGACTATGGCTTTGAACATAATAAGAAGGATTATTCGCTGTTCATTTATGATCGGAATGATGTTCGACTCCATGTCTTGGTTTATGTAGATGATTTGATTATGGCTGGGAATAATCAAGATGCTCTTGATGCTTTCAAACGTTATTTAAGCACATGTTTTCGTATGAAAGATCTTGGTATTTTACAATATTTCTTGGGTATTGAAGTTGCTCGTACTCCTGCTGGTATTTATTTATGTCAACGAAAATATGCTTTGGATATCATCGCTGAAACTGGTCTTCTCGGAGCTAAACCAGCTACTTTTCCACTTGAGCAAAATCACAAACTCGCATCTGCTGGTGGGAAGTCTCTCTCTGATCCCACACGATATCGACGACTGGTCGGTCGTTTAATCTACCTCGGGAATACACGGCCTGAGCTCTCTTATGCTATTCACATTGTCTCTCAGTTTATGCATGATCCGAAGTCTGCTAATTGGGAAGCAGCTCTTCGTATTGTTCGTTATCTCAAGAACAGTCCGGGACAAGGTATTTTGCTACGTGCTGACACGGATCTTACACTCACTGCTTGGTGTGACTCCGATTATTCAGCCTGCCCTATTACTCGGCGTTCACTCACTGGTTATTTTACTCAACTTGGTGGCTCTCCTCTTGCTTGGAAGACGGATAAACAGGATACTGTATCTCTTTCTGTTTGTGCGGCAGAATATCGCGCCATGGTAATTTATGTTAGTGAAGTTCTCTCTCTTCGCCAACTTCTCCCTGCTCTTGGTATCGACTGCTCTGCTCCGGTTACTGTTGTAAGAAGCTTATCAAAGTTGCTTGTGTTGTATTCATGTATCGTAGTGTATATAAAGGAGATACAATGGAATCATAATCATATCTACAGTAATTACAAGAATTATAATCATATCTGCAGTAATGAGAAGATATTTGGTGTATCGGATTTGATATCCTAATACTCCCCCGCAGTTGAAGCGTTCGGTTTACGTATGTTGAGACTGTCCTTGAACTCAAGAAACAGAGGAGACGGCAAGCCTTTGGTGAAAATGTCCGCAAATTGTCGTTTGGATGGGACGTGCAAGACTTTCACATGTCCGATGGCAACTTTTTCGCGAACAAAATGGATGTCGATCTCAATATGCTTTGTTCTTTGGTGTTGGACGGGATTGGAGGAGAGGTAAATAGCGCTAACATTGTCACAATAAACGACCGTGGCTTGGGATATGGGGATCTTGAGTTCATCCAACAGAGTTCTAAGCCATGTTACTTCAGCGACAGCGTTAGCAACACCGCGATATTCAGCCTCCGCACTCGATCGTGAGACCGTCTGTTGACGCTTAGAGGACCACGAGGCCAAGCTATCTCCGAGAAATACGCAGTAGCCGGAAGTGGAGCGACGGGTCGAGGGACAGCCTGCCCAATCAGCGTCTGAGTATGCTACAAGATTAGTGAAGCTAGACCGGTAAAGGTGTAAGCCATCGGAAATGGTGCCCTTAATGTATCGGAGAATGCGTTTTAGTGCTTGAAAGTGATGCTCGCGAGGGTCGTGTATGAAGAGGCAGATTTGTTGGACAGCGAAAGAGATATCGGGCCGTGTAAAGGTAAGATATTGCAGCGCATCGGCTAAGCTTCGATATAGTGTTGGATCAGTAATCGGAGGGCTGCCATCAATGTGAAGTTTAGTGTTTGTATCCACCGGTGTGAGACACGGATCGCAGTCCGTCATGTGTGCACGATGAATTATGTCAGCGGCATAGTTTTGCTGACTAAGGAAAAGACTGTCTTTGTTTCGCGTCACCGATATCCCCAAGAAATGATGCAACTGGCCGAGATCAGTCATGTCA
>OVAP01003734.1:0-16015 GCA_900406295.1 Aurinia saxatilis
CCATTCACCTTATCGATGCTGAAGTGGTGGGTCCCGAAAATCAACTTGCAGGAGAAGATGAGGTTGTTCCTATGGAAGTAGACGAAGCAACTGACCATAAAACCTATGGCGGTGACACTCTTTGGATGGATCAAATCAAGCATTACAACACAACTGGAGATGTTCCCACAGATAAGTGGGCCGTGCGTAAACTCAGAGGTCAAGCTGCACGTTACATTATCAAAGACAACAAGCTTTACACATGGTGGCTTGGGAGCCAACTACTCACCTGCCTCGAAGTGACAGACGTTCACAAAGTGATGGAAGAGATTCATGGAGGCTCTTGTGGAAACCATTCTGGGGGCCGCAACTTGGCCATTCGAATCAAACGACACAGTTTCTACTGGCCCACAATGATCAGAGACTACGAGCAATTCTCTGCCAAGTGTGAAAAATGCCTTGGGTAAGTCCGGTTTATGTTGTGCCTAAAAAGGGTGGAATCACAGTAATGAAGAATGACAAGGACGAGCTTATACCTCATAGGACAATCACTGGACATAGGATGTGCATAGACTAAATGAAGCTAATTTCTGCAACATGTAGGGATCACTTCCCATTGCCTTTCATCTATCAAATGCTAGAGAGATTGGCGAATCATCCTTACTACTGTTTCTTGGAGAACTACAGCGGGTTCTTTCAAATTCCAATCCATCCAGATGATCATGAGAAGACCACCTTCACATGTTCTTATGGCACTTTTTCTTATCGTAGAATGGCATTTGAATTATGTAATGCTCTTGCGACTTTTCAGAGGTGTGTGATGGCAATCTTCACGGACATGATTAAGGACATTATGGAGGTCTTCATGGATGATTTCTCGGTCTATGGCTCTTCATTTGATGACTGCTTGACCAATCTTTGCAAAGTCTTACAGTGATACAAAGAGAAGAACTTGGTACTCAGTTCAGAAAAGTGTCACTTCATGGTGAATGATGGCATAGTTCTTGGTCACAAGGTCTCTAAGGACGGTATAAAGGTGGACAAAGCGAGGATTGAACTAATGACCAGCCTCAAGTCTCCTACGAATGTGAAGGAAGTGCGAAGCTTCCTTGGACATGCTGGCTTCTACAAGATATTCATCAAAGACTTCTCCAAAATAGCCCGGCTACTCACCTTACTTCTCTGTAAGGATGTCAAATTTGCTTTTGATACTGATTGTTTATCATCTTTTGAGCAGATTAAACAGGCATTGGTGAGTGCTCCCATAGTTCAACCTCCTGATTGGTCCTTGCCATTTGAAGTGATGTGTGATGCAAGTGATTATGCTATTGGAGCTGTGCTAGGACAAAGGAAGGACAAGAAACTTTATGCCATCTACTATGCAAGCCGTACATTCGATGTAAGGACTACACCACAACTGAGAAGGAGCTCTTCGCCGTGGTGTTTGCGTTTGAGAAGTTCACACAATACTTAGTGGGATCTAGTGTGATTGTCCATACAGACCATTCCGCACTCAAATACCTCATGAGCAAAAGGATTCCAAGCCACGCTTGCTTCGATGGGTCCTTTTACTTTAAGAATTTCATATGCAAGTGAAGGACAAAAGGGGGATTGAGAATGGTGTTGCTGACCATCTCTCCAGGCTTAGGATCGATGAGGATGTGCATGTCCAAGATAGCTTACCGAAAGAGCACGTGAAAATGATTTCAGACTTTTTTCCAAATGACTTGGTCCGGATCGGAGCAATGTCGATCGACACTACTTTGAGTGTCGATCGACACCATGTGGAAACAGAGCCGGGAACAGAGGATTTTCAAAGGGTGTCGACTGACACCCATATGAGTGTCGATCGACACCCGACGAGGCTGACACGAGCTTCACTTCGTTCGTCGATTTGCACGCTGTAAGTGCCTCTTCTACTCCTTGGTTTTCTGAGATTGCTAACTATCTTGCCGCAGAGAAACCTCTAGCAGATTTTTCAGGTTATAACATGAAAAAGTTTCTCCGTGACATAAGGCACTACTCATGGGATGAACCTTATTTATACCGGCATTGCAAAGATGGCATTGTTCCTCGTTGCTTACCTGATGTTGAGATCAACAATGTGCTTCTCCATTGCCATGGTTTAGCTTATGGTGGCCACTTTGCAACCTTCAAGACGGTCTCCAAGGTTCTTCAAGCTAGTTTTTGGTGGCCTACAATGTTCCGTGATGCTCATGCTTTTGTCTCTAAGTGTGATGCTTGCCAACGGAAAGGCAAGATCAGCAAGAGACATGAGATGCCACAGAACTTCATACTTGAGGTGGAGGTATTTGATTGTTGGGGAATTGACTTCATGGGTCCTTTTCCATCATCTTACAACAACAAATACATCTTGGTTGCGGTGGATTATGTGTCTAAATGGATTGAAGCCATTGCTAGTCCTACGAATGACTCCTCGGTGGTTCTCAAAATGTTCAAGACTATCATCTTTCCAAGATTTGGAGTGCCAAGAATAGTTATTAGTGATGGTGGTTCGCATTTCATCAACAAGGTTTTTACCAAGCTTCTCAAGCAATATGGTGTTCAACATCGCATTGATGCTCCTTATCATCCTCAAAGTAGTGGACAAGTTGAGGTTTCGAATAGTCAAATCAAGGAGATCTTGGAGAAAACAGCTGGCAAGACAAGGAAGGATTGGTCTCTTCGGTTGAATGATGCACTATAGGCTTATCGGACAGCCTTCAAGACTCCTCTTGGGACTGCACCGTTTCATTTGCTTTATGGGAAAGCATGTTCTCTTCCGGTGGAGCTTGAGCACAAGGCTGAATGAGCAATTAAGCATTTCAACTTCGACGTCCAACCAGCCGTGAAAAGGAGATTGATCCAGCTGAATGAGTTAGATGAAATCAGACATCTTGCCTATGAGAACACAAAGATCTACAAGGAACGCACTAAGGCTAGACATGACCGCAAGAAACTCAAATGCATCTTCGAGCCAAATGACCAGGTCCTTCTCTACGATTCTCGTTTGAATTTGTTCCCTGGAAAGTTGCGTTCTCGCTGGTCCGGTCCCTTCAAAGTCATAGCCGTGCGACCATATGGAGCTTTAGTCCTTGAAAATGCTAAAGGCGAGGAGTTTGTGGTGAACGGTCAACGCATCAAGCATTACTTTGCTTAACACGAAATCCCTAGCGGAGGCTCCATTCCGTTAGCCGCTCCATCATTAGTCTAAAATCATGCATAAAGTCAGGCTAATGACTATAAATTAAACGCTTGGTGGGAGGCAACCCACTTGTGAGTTTTCTTTACCTTTTACTATTTATTATAATTATTTTGGTGATTTTGAATTTTTTTTAAAAATTACTCGGATTTTCAAAAAATTTGATTTTAATTTTATTAAATCGGCCTTGAATTTATACGATTTTAAAAATTATTTTCACAATAATTCATATTATATATTATTTTGAAGGTTTTTATACTATAAAATAAAAGAAAACGGGTTATTTCAAAATAAATCAGATTTTGTGGCCAGTGCCATTTTGTGTCGTTCGACCATAGGTTTATGACGATCGATTCCCTCGGTGTCGATCGACACCGCGCTAGTGTCGATCGACACACACACTGGACATCAGGTATTTTTTATGATCTTGGCCTTTTCGATACATGCTTCTTTCCTTTCTCTCCTAGAGATTTTTACTCACTAGGATAGTGAAGTTCAAGTCTGGGGGAGGGAAATACTGATGTATTTCTTTGTTTTGGTTTATTTGTTATAATTCCACAAAAATATTTTATCGAGTCGTTTTATCGAGTCAAATTCGGACTTAAACTATGATATATTGCTTGGTCTATTGGCTTATGGCTTTTTCAGCTAAGTGACCATCACTTGTGAGATGAACTCCATGATGAGACTATTGGAAAATCCAGAGGCCAGTTGGTACTTCAAAGACATCCATGCTAAGTTATGAAACACCGAACAGTTGGAGCTTACCTTTTGAAAAGTATTGGGGGTGTACCCATACTTAGTTTATTATTGTTCTAAAAAAAAAAGAAAAAAAAAGAAAGAAACAGAAAAAATCTCAGTATCTCGATGTAATATCTTTATAAGTATTAGTATTAATGTTACTCAAGTCTGAGGGAGAGTAATGAATATTTCTATTCAAGTGTGGGTTTGTCAAGCATTGAATGGGAAGTAAGTCTAGAACTTTCAAAGGCATTGGGATCGGAAGGAGAGACAAGCTATGAAAATGGCATCGGCTTTGTAGCAAGTCTATGGGTTTATTTGGATGCTAAGGAAGTCTTCAGAGAAGTACAAGGCAGTCAAATTTTAGATTACTCGAGCAAGTGTGTGGATTACTAAGTTGTCTAAGACCATTCCAATCCTCCAAGCAAGGTGAGTTTTATATTTTCAAACTTTTTTCACAGTTTAGTTTTTGCTTGAGGGCAAGCAAAGACTAAGTATGGGAGAGTTAATAANTCTATGGGTTTATTTGGATGCTAAGGAAGTCTTCAGAGAAGTACAAGGCAGTCAAATTTTAGATTAGTCGAGCAAGTGTGTGGATTACTAAGTTGTCTAAGACCATTCCAATCCTCCAAGCAAGGTGAGTTTTATATTTTCAAACTTTTTTCACTGTTTAGTTTTTGCTTGAGGGCAAGCAAAGACTAAGTATGGGAGAGTTAATAAAGCTTATATTTTATCGGTTTTTATCATAATAAACCTATACTTATATTTATTTTAGAGTCTATATTACTATTATTAGAGTCCAAAAAGTGATTTTAGGTGCATGGACGAGTTTATGAGCTTTGGAAGGATCTAGAAGATTTATGGAGCAAAAATCTTGGAGAGGCGAAAAAAGGAAACGAAGAGAAATGGAAAATTCAGACGGGAGTGTCGATCGACACTTTACGGATATTCAGCCACTTTCCATAAATTTCAAGACCAAGATTTTTCCCTAATTTTTTATGCTAATTCCTAAAACCTATAATTCGTCCTGAATGTTATATATACTTTTCTACAACCATTGTCTATGCATATACAATATTATTAATCTCTTAGAGTTTTGTAAGGGAGAAGATTTCTCTAAACCCTTTTATTTACTATTTGAGTATTATTCAGTTTATTGTTCTATTGATTTGCATGATGAAATGCTTAGTTATGTCTGAGTAGTTTATTACTTAGATTAGGGTTCTTAATCTTTGATGATTTTCTGTTACCAATAACTTAAATTATGTGCCATAGATTTAACTCTTCTCTTAGGTTGTTCTTAATGCTTTGCTTTAGGTTGGCCATCTAGAGTATAAGATTATAGGGAATTTATTGTGCATTAGAGTGCCAATAAATTGCTGGAACAGATTTAGGAGAGCTAGCTATCTTCTCTCAAAGAGATTTGGTGTAGATTAGCTAATGAACAAATTTGAATAGGTTGATAATGCTAATTTGAATTCATAGGATTTCACAGCGAGAGTTGGCTATTCTAGAGTTTAAATTAGGTTAGTAGATCTTAGTGAGAATTGGATTTGCTAGATAGATTGATTCAAGTTCAAGAGTTAAAGGTTTCATAGTTTTTGTACGTCGGGTGTCGATCGCCACCACACCAGTGTCGATCGACACTGCCGTAATTTTGGTCAGAATTGATTCCTAGTTTAAGTTCCCAAGCCTAACGTTTGTTTAAATTGATAAAAACGCTTCTAAAAAAATCACTTAGTGTCTGCTTACCGTAGAAAATCACTATGTCTCAGCCATGGGCTAAGTCTTTACCATGGCCCGCAGGACAAGTCCCTCTTTAACGTCTGCGGGCTAAGTCTCAGGTATGGCCCGTGATATTTCTCACATTTCAATTCGCGAGCTAAGTATCGAGTATGGCCCGCATGATTGTTCATACCATAGTCCGCAAGCCAACTTAGCTCGCCTAGCAACATCGCGTCCCGTGGGTCCAAGCACATGGCTTAGTTCCTTTGAGAACTAAGGACCCACGATGAACATTTCATCAATTATTGTGATCACACTCTTTTCCCTTGGTAAGGTTTTTCCAATGCGGTTTTCCTTGATAAGGTTTTTAACAAGGTGATCATCAGAACACATACCACTCACGAGTTTATCTCAATAATCACGTTGGCCCAAAAACACTCATAACTAGCCAAACAGCCCAGTTCGGTATTGTGGGCCCATTTCCATCTTTCATCAGGACAAAGCCCTAAGGTCTATTTCAAGCGCCGTCAAGCAAGAAGGTTCGAGAAGAGAATCATCATAGTATATCGGAAGAAAGGAAACTGTCCAGAAGACTGTTAGAGAAATGGAAGCATATCTTCATGAAATGGAAGGTGGCCCATGGAAGAGCTTGGGCCCCAAGGCGGTTTAGTTAGACTATATATAGGATCTGAGGTCGTAGGTCTTAGATCATCTTTTGACTTCTTGAATTCTCTTAGCAACTTGTAATCCTTGAGAGTTCTATCAATAAAGCGACCCCACTTCCTGCCTTGTTCATTGTCTTTTCTCTTTACTTTCTGAGCGGTTCACAATAGAGAGTCGACGATCCCGTAAAAAGATTCGTTTGACAAGTTTTTGGTTGTGTGTGAATTCTTGCCCACACACTTGGCTACTGAATATGGCATCATATTGACGCTGGCTTCTAGGTCACACAGTGAGCGTGGGAAAGTCATGCCGTTGATTTTGCATGACATGACGAAGCTTCTTGGGTCTTCTAGCTTCTCTTGTATCCCGTTTTGGAGTGTCTGGCTACTTTCCATGGATATCATCGTTACTCCACATTTTATGGTGATGATGTTGGTGACTATTCCCTTCAAATATTTCCTCAAGGCTAATATCATATTACAGGCTTTGACCAATGGTAAGTTGATGACAAGTTGACCTATTAGCTCTCTAAACCTCTTTTCTTCGTTTTGCTTCTTCTTGCTTTTCAAACCACTAGGGTAAGGGAAATTGGGTATGTGAGTTGGTATTTCATTATCTTGTGCAGCATTCTATGCAGGATTGGGTTTGGAATTGCCTTAGTGTCTCTGACTTCATCTGTTGTTGGCGTAGGTTGCTCTTCGGCTTCTTTTGAGGATGCGGATTCCTTACAAAATTATTCGTTTCTTAGATTCACTGCTTGCAATTCTTCTTGATCGTCCTGTGTTCTGATTAGATTGAGGAACTTTAGCTTACCTTTGAGGTTGGATAGACTATTCATAATTGCAATTACCAATTCCTCCCATTCTCTCCCTAGTTTGATGAGGTGGTAATCTAACCAGTTTGTTAGATCTCTTTGCTAACGCTGCATTTCATAAAAGAAGGACATGATTGAAAGGGTTGCTTTGTAAGTGGTACTATAATGTATTACTGCTTCATTCATCTGGATCCCAATGCAATGATTGATTTGATATTTGAATCTCTAGTTACTTCCATCGGTTCTTTGTTTCTTCAAACTGCCCTTGACTGTGGTGTCCTCTTCCATCCTTACTTCCAGGTGACAAATGTGGTATTTTACCGTTTTCGATATGTATTTGGGGCTTTTTATGAAGAAACCATTTGATGTGGAACATAAACTATTGAATTTCACATTTCTCTGTTTGAAAAATGTTTTGTGGAAATTAGAATTTTTATGTCATAAATGGGCCTTTTCTACCAAGTCTAACAATTCGACATCAGAAGTCCATGCCCAGATGAAGAAGATGTTTATTTTGGATTGAAGTGAGGAGTTAAGACAAGCACGCCATGTTAGTCAACTGTCACATGGGCTTGGAATCAAGTCGTTCACCCTTAGGAATAGGAAGTTAAGCACAAATCATTGAAGATGTATCAAGAGACCCAAATAAGGTGAAGGTCCAATCGATCGAACGAGAGGCCCACCGATCAATCAAGGTCCAATATTTCGAAGAAGCTTCGAGAACAAATTCAGATAAGGACCGTTGCATTTTAGGAGATATCAGGAGCTGTTCGAGATAATAACAGAAGATACAGAAGATTCAGAAAACGCGTTTCAGGATATGATCGATCGATTAAACTAATATAAATCGATCGATAGCACAAATATTTGGATCTCTATCCAAATCCTTTTCCTGATTTGTCTCGGCTTACTCCTCGGCCCTCTCCATTATAAATCAAAAGTCTCAGCCAGAGAGAAACACCACGAAATTCACAAAACTTCCAGGTATCCAGGCTAAACATTTTTTTGTTCTTTTCATTGTTCTCTTATCTACTTTGGTCATTACTTTCAAGGAAGAAGATTGTAGTCTCTGCACTTCCAGAGAAGCCTTCCTGAACCCTACTTTGATTAATATGATTGCAATTTCCATTGGTGTTATCTGCAATCGACTGAAAGGCACCCTCATCGATCGATTCATTGACACTACCGATCAATTCAAACCCCAAACCATTCATTTTGTTGCTTAGCTCGAGTGAACTTGGACGTGCTACTGCGTACACTCTTCTCCCTGTGGATTCGACCCTAAAGTACTACTGCGAGACCTGTGCGCTTGCAGGACCTATTTTGGGTGAAAACTAAATCCCCACACCAGGCACTGTATGAACTCCTTTTGTGTGGACTTCTTGTTGATAAAAAAATTAAGTTTCTCTTTAACCTTGCGAAATTCCTCAACTTGTATGTAAGAATTGCCCTTCTGATTCTCTGGCTCTGGTTCGTTGTTTTGATCACTAGCAGCCACATTCCTGATTAGCTTGACTCCAAAGGTTGCTGACCTTGTAGAAAATCACCATTGTTGGCTGTATCTAAAGTTTGTCGGTATCGGATGTGAATTCCTATGTAGAAGGTACTGAGAAGATTCTCGCTACTAAATCCATGGTGAGGACTTGCTCTAATATATTTTTCCAACTGCTCCCATGGCTCGTGAAATCTCTTGTTCTCTCCTTGCTGGAATCTTTGGATAAGGTTTCAAAATGCATTTGAGCGAGATATCGAGAAACATTTGTTGACAAATGTGTATTTGCATTCTTCCCATCCTTCAAAAACACCGTTCGGGAGTGACTGAAACCAAGCCCTTTTTTTAGCAAAAAGGGAAAAGTTGACATCAAAGATCCCCTGGTGTTACCCCCGTACTTGGGTAGTGCTACATATTTCTTCAAAGGTATCCATATGATCCATATGATGTTCTGATTCAAGTCCTTCGAACTGGTTTCATTCCACTAAACTCACCACTTGAGTTTTGATATGTTATTCTCCTACCCACGGCTCCCGAGTTTTGAAAGCCGTCCTACCTTACAAAACTCTATTGGGTATGTCATGTCCTGCAATAGTGTGAAATGGGTTATGCATGCTGATTATTATATATTTTTGTATCTTATTTGAGAGAAGAAATGAAAAATGAAAAATGAAAAACAGGAAATGAAATGCTTAGTCTGGAATTTTCTCGTTATGCTAGTGGTCAACCGTTACTCCCCAACAACGACGCCAAAAAACTTGATGGGGATTAAGTTTTCACCCAAAATAATCCTGCAAGTGCACATGCTCTTGCAGTAGTACTTAGGGATCGAATCCACATGGAGTAGGGTGTACGCTGTAATACTTCCGAGTTCTCTCGAGCTAAGCAGCAAAATAAGGTTATTTGGGAATGGTTTGATTGAATGCAAAAACGTTCGATGGAATGATGCACCTTTTGATTGAATGCATAAGCGTTCAAATACAATAAATGTTATCGATCGATTGATGCCTATAAAACTAAAAACAAAATAAAACGTGAATGTAATAAAAAAAATAAAAAGCGTGAAGAAGTCTGGAAATGCGACAGGGCTTCATGGTTCAAATAATTCAGGATAGTAATTATGCAAAACTTCTAAAAAGGCTATATAACTTAAAACCACTAAAGTTCGAGTATCCTTATGGTCAGGCTTAACTGGTGTAATTCAGTTGGAATCCAGGTTAACTATAGAAAAACTTTGGCCCTTTTCAGTCAATTGTACTAGTCATTAAGTGTAAGAAATAAATTACTACTTTAAGAATGGACATTAAATCTTTCAAAATCAAGTTCCAGATTTCTTACTCTAAATGGTGTATTAGATCTGATCTACATATAAATTCTACATATAAATTCAGATCTGATAAGAAAGTAAGCCTTAACTAACCATTGCATAATCCTACTGACTATTGATAGGGCTGAGATTTTGCCACTTTTTGATATAGATTTTTTGTGCTTTTCATGAACAAACTATTTGATTTGAAACATAAACCATTGGATTTCACATTTCTTTGTTTGCAAAGTGTTTTTGTGAAAATAATGCATTTTAGGTCGCAAATGGGTATTTTCTATCAAGTCCAACAAATCAACATCAAAAGTCCATGCCCAGATGAAGGAGATGTTTGTTTTGGATTGAAGTGAGGAGTTAAGACAATCAAGCCACGTGAGTTAGCCGTAATGATAGTGATGATATTTTACCGCTTTCGATATGATTTTTCGGTGTTTTTAATAAAGATACTATTTGATTTGAAACATAAACTACTGGATTTCACATTTTTTTGTTTGTAAAGTGTTTTTGTGAAAACATGCATTTTAGGTCACAAATGGGCATTTTCTACCAAGTCCAACAAGTCAACATCCGAAGTCCAGGCCAGGATGAAGAAGTTTTTTATTTTGGAATGAATTGAGGAGTTAGGACAATCAAGCCACGTGAGTTAGCTTTCACATGGGCTTGGAATCGAGTCATTAGCCCGCAGGAATAAGAAGTTAAACTCAAATTACTGAAGGAGTATCCAGAAGCCCACAAGACATGAAGGCCCAATCGACCGAACCAGAGGCCAACCGATCGATCGAGGCCCATTATGTCAGAGAAGGTTTGAGAACAAATTCAGATATACACTGTTGCATTCGGAGAGATATTTGGTTACGTTGGAGATAAACTTAGAAAATCCTGGATCTTCAGAAACGCGTCTGAAGATATCAATCGATTGGTGAATATAACTACGACCGATCGATCAAGAGAGGATAAACACAAATATTTGGATTCTCATCCAAATATTCTTCCTAATTTATCTCGGCCAACATCTCGACCCTCTCCTCTATAAATACAGAAGACTGAAGTATGANCAGATAAACTTAGAAAATCCTGGATCTTCAGAAACGCGTCTGAAGATATCAATCGATTGGTGAATATAACTACGACCAATCGATCAAGAGAGGATAAACACAAATATTTGGATTCTCATCCAAATATTCTTCCTAATTTATCTCGGCCAACATCTCGACCCTCTCCTCTATAAATACAGAAGACTGAAGTATGAAAGAAACATAAAAAAACTCTCTAAAGCTTTGAGGCTTATAGTTTACCAGTTTCTTTAATTTTATTGCTTTGATCAAGGATGAAGTTTGTAATCTCTGCATTCCAGAGAAGCTATTCTGAACCTTCTTTTAATACAAACAATTTTCATTGTCATTATGTATACTTTTACCATGCCTGAGTAGTCTTTTAGTTAGGAATAAGGTTTTGCTATCATGGTTTGGTAGATAGGCAATAGGATTATGGGATTATGTAATGACTAGTTTATAGGCTTACTTTCATATCAGATTTTAATACAAATCTTAGGATAAATCTGCTACTAATACACCACTTAGAGTAAGAGATCTAGAACTTGATAGTGAAAGCTTTACTATTTATAGTTTAGTAGATATTAATTTCCTAAACTTAATGCCTAGATTAATTGGTTGATCAACCCATAGGTTCTCTTTCTGAAAAGATATATGTTAGAGTTAACTCGGATACCAATTGAACTAGACTGGCTAAGCTCGACCATAAGGATTTTCAGTTATTAGTGATTTCAACTATATAGCCTAAACTAGGATTTACCTAGATTACTACCCTAAATAATTCAAACCGTGATCCTCTGATGCATTGCCCGACTTCCTAACGCTTTTTATCATTGAATTTTCTCACGTTTTATTTTGTTTTAGTAATTTCAGGCATTGATCGATCGACCGCATAATCCGCCATCAACCAAAAGGTGACTAAACCGATCGATCAGTTCATATGACCGATCGATCGTAACCAAAATTGCTGCTTAGCTCGAGTGAACTTGGACGTGCTACTGTGTACACTCTGCTCTCTGTGGATATGATCCCTAAGTACTACTGCGAGACCTGTGCGCTTGCACGAAATATTTTGGACAAGAACTAATATAGTGGAGTTTTCTTTCAGGCATAAGAAAACTCTCTAAAGCTTCCTGATTTCTTTCAGTTTCTTTACTTTTATTGCTTTGATCATTGCTTCAAGGACGAAGTTTGTAAGCTCTGCATTCCAGAGAAGCTATTCTGAACCCTCTTTTAATACAAGCAATTTTCATTGTCATTATGTCTACTTTTATTATGTCTGATTAGTCTTTTAGTTATGAATAGGGTTTTCCTAGGAGGAATCATGGTTTGGTAGATCGGCAATAGGATTATGTAATGAGTAGTTTATAGGCTTAGTACAGATCTTAATACAAATCTTAAGATAAATCTGCTACTAATACACCACTTAGAGTAAGAGATCTAGAACTTGATAGTGAAAGCTTTATGATGGGGATTAGTTTTCGCCCAAAATATTTCCTGCAAGCGCACATGTCTCGCAGTAGTACTTAGGGATCATATCCACAGAGAGCAGAGTGTATGCAGTAGCATGTCCAACTTCACTCGAGCTAAGCAGCAAAATGAAATGGTTTTTTGTTACGATCGATCAGTCGTATGAACTAATCGATCGGTTGAAACACCTTTCGGTCGATGGCAGATTATGCGGTCGATCGTTCAATGTCTGAAATGACTAAAACAAATAAAACGTGAGAGAACGGAATAATAGAAAACGTTAGGAAGTCAGGTAATGCATCAGAGGATCATAGTTTGAATTATTCAGGGTGGAAATATATATGTAAATCCTAGTTTAGGCTATATAGTTAAAATCACTATTAACTAACTATCCTTATGGCCAGGCTTAGCTAGTCTAGTTCAGTTGGTATCCGAGTTAACTCTAACATATATCTTTTCAGAAAGAGAACCTATGGGCTGATCAACCAATTAATCTAGGCATTAAGTTCAAGAAATCAAATTCTACTAAACTATAAATAGTAAAGCTTTCACTATCAAGTTCTGGCTCTCTTACGCTAAGTGGTGTATTTGTAACAGGTTTATCCCATGAATTATATTAAGTCCTGATATGAAAGTAAGCCTATAAACTACTCATTACATAATCTTATTACCTATCTACCAAACCATGATTCTTCCTAGCAAAACCGGGTTCCTAACAAAAAGACTACTCTGACATGGTAAAAGTAGACATGATGACAATGAAAATTGCTTGTATTAAAAGAGGGTTCATAATAGCTTCTCTAAAATGCAGAGATTAAAAACAACTTCCTTGAAGCAAAGATCAAAGCAAATGAAACAAAGAAACTGAAAGAAACTGGTAAACTATTAGCCTGGATGCCTGGAAGCTTTAGAGAGATTTCTGATGTTTCTCTCGGACTTCAGTCTTCTGTATTTATAGGGGAGAGGGTCGAGATGTTGGCCAAGATAAATCAGGGAGAATATTTGGATGAGAATCCAAAGGTTTGTGTTTATCTCCTCTTGATCGATTGGTCGTAGCTATCTTCACTGATCGACTGAGATCTTTCAACGCGTTTTTGAATATTCAGTATATTTTGAGTTTATCTTCAACGTAATCAAATATCTCTCCGAATGCAACATTATATATCTGAATTTGTTCTCGAACCTTCTATGACATAATGGACTTCGACCGATCGGTGGGCCTCTGGTCCGGTCGAATTGGCATTCATGTCTTGTGGGCTTCTGGATACTCCTTCAGTAATTTGGGCTTAACTTCTTACTCCCAGGGGCTAATGACTCGATTCCAAGCCCATATGAAAGTTAACTCACGTGGCCTGATTGTCCTAACTCCTCACTTCATTCCAAAATAAGCATCTTCTTCATCCGGGTCTAGACTTCTGATGTTGACTTGTTGGACTTGGTAGAAAATGCCCATTTGCAACCTAAAATGCATTGTTTTCATGAAAACACTTTGTAAACAGAAAAAATATGAAATCCAGTATTTTACGTTTCAAATAAAATAGTTTCTTTAATAAAAACACCGAAAAATCATTTTGAAACGCGGTAAAATATCATCACTATCAAATCCCCCTGACTTAGCTTAGTTCGTCCTCGAACAAACACATGCTAAGAAGGGAAATAAGTTTAAGTAGTTAGGAACTTGCATACTTTTACCACAACTTAGAGGCGCAGCTTCGTGATGGTCATCTCGACAATCCTGCCAAAAGTTCTCATCTCATACTCCCACCATAACTCTCCCAACTGATCCAACAAGATTCTCAACCTGAAATTACGCTAAAGGTACCGATATTCTAACTCTCTACATTCATTTATTTTGCGTGAGCTTTCTTACTGGAAAATATCAGCTAGCTAAAGCTGGCTCGGTGTGTAGTGAGAGGGGGCTAATATTTAGAGGTGAGGTTAGTGTGTTTAGGGTTTACCGTACTCAAGAGAAATGCGATATGTTTGCAAAAAAGCAAGAGAGCTCGGACCGCTTGATGGCACAGTTTCTGTGTGGGCAAGAATTCACACACAACAAAAACGAGGGGTCGCTTTATTGATGGCAAAGAGAATTCACGAATACAAGCTGTAAGACTTTGGCTATTCGAGAGAGATGAAGATGATCTAAGACGTACGACCTTAGATCATATATATACTCTAGCTAAACCGCCTTGAGGTCCAAGCTCTTTCGTAGGGCACCTTCCATTTCGTGAAGGTATGCTTCCATTTCTCCAACAGTCTTCTGGATAGTTTCCTTTCTCCTTAGACACTCCGATGATTCTATTCTCGAACCTTCTTGCTTGAGTGCACTCGGAACAGACCTTAGGGCTTTGTCTTGATGGAAGATGGAAAGGGTCCCACAGAACTAAGCCGGGCTATTTGGCTAGTTATAAGTGTTTTTGGGCCAACGAGATTGTTGAGATAATCTCGTGAGTCGTCTGTGTTCTGATTATCACCTCATTAAAAACATTACCAAGGAAAACCACATGGGAAAAACCTTACCAAGGGAAAAAGAGTGTGATCACGATGATCGTTTCGATGAAATGTTCATCGTGGGTCCTTAGTTCTCGACGGAACTAAGTTATGTGCCTGGACCCACGGGATGCGATGTTGCTAGGCAAGCTAAGTGGGCTCGCGGACTGGGATGTGAACAATCTTGTGGGCCATACATGATACTTAGCTCGCGGATTGGAATGTGAGAAATGTCGCGGGCCATTCCTGAGACTTAGCATGCGAACGTCGAAGATAGGATTGTCCCGCGGGCAATCCTTGAGATTTAGCCCGCAGATGGTGAAGAGAGATTTATCCCGCGGGCCATCCATGAGATTTAGCCCGCAGATGGTGAAGAGAGACTTGTCCTGCGGGCCATCCTTGAGACTTAGCCCGCAGATGATATGGTGAGTTTGTCCCGCGGGCCACGGTGGATACGTAGCTCGCGGTCGTTGATGAAAGACTTGCCCCACGGGTCACAGTGAAGCTGTAGCATGCGGATGAAGATGCAGATGTTATCCCGCGGGCCATTGCCGAAACATAGCCCGCGGATAGTGAAGGGATGATTGTTTCGCGGGCCACGGTAAGGACCTAGCCCGCGGACAACTGCATTGGACTTGTCCCACGGGCCACGGTCAGGACTTGGCCCGCGGGTGATGACTTTGAGCTTACCGTGTTGGCCACAGGAAGGTCTACCCCGCGGGCTGTGATGTTGAGCTCGTCCCGCGGGCTTTGATTGGTACCTGGCCCGCGGGTGATAGTCTTGGACTTGTCCCACGGGCCATGGTCGAGACTTGGCCTGCAGGTGTGTGTCTTGATGTCTTCGTCCAATCCTTTGCGGGTCCATTTCATGTCCATACGTTCAATTGATCATCGAGAGATCAATCTAGCTTGTCTAAAGTCATTTGGGACCCGCAATGGGACTTGGCTATCACATTGCTTGGTGAAGTCTTACCTGATGTTGAGATCGATAGCGTGCTGCTTCACTGCCATAGTTCAGCCTATGGGGGCCATTTTGCAACCTTCAAAACAGTCTCCAAGGTCC
>OVAP01003736.1:0-16011 GCA_900406295.1 Aurinia saxatilis
AACCAAAAAAGATCCTACCCGGATTCAGTTCAGTGGTCGAGGTATGTGTCATAGCCGTTAAGCCACATACACATCTCTTAGAAATCCCACGTTTCCCAGAATTGCCAAAAAGGTTGACTGGTCTACGCCTATCAACAGAGCTCACTTCTGCAGCATCAAACCCATAATCCTCAGTAGGAAGACTTGCTCTACTGCTTGATGGCTGGCTGTAGCTGTACTGACCCATTCCTGGGAGACAGCAGAACTCATTACAACGATTATTGAAAAACTCAGAAGATAAACAAAGATAACAGAGGAGGCAAGAGAGACCTAGAGATAGGATGCTATGAAGAAGAAGCTCGGCGGAGGAGGTGGGAGGCGACGAGGTTCACGGTGTCCGCCGTTTTAGAGAGAGAGAGGTTAGTTTCAGATTAGGGTTGGTGGTGGAGGAAACATTTATATACGGAGTAACATTTTAGGTTTAACCAGACTTCAATTGTAGTCTACTCGGTATATTTGGTTAATATCGGTTACTTTGTGGTTCATATTTGTGGTTTTAGTAGACTGCCAATGAAGTCTACTAACTTCTAACCAATTACTTTACAAACTAAATTTTCTTTGTAGATTCAAAATACTTCATTTTTTTGTGCAAAACTATTTTTGACTGATGATAAATAGCCTATTTTTTTGTAGTGTATATTTTTAATATTAATTTTTAAAAAGTTTGTAATTAAAATTTAAAATGACATTATGTTGTAGACTGCACATGAAGTGTGTATACTGCGTAATAGACTGCAAATGAAGTCTACCATCCTCGCGGGGTTATAACCGTCAATTGCGTAACAGTTTTTTTGTTTGTTCATAGGGGGCAAAACTGATAATTCACAGCCAAAAAGGTCACTTTTTCTTAATGTGTGATATGGGGTCTAGATTTGTTTTTCAAAATCAATAAGGGTCCAATTCATGCAATTCCCCCTATCTTTTTTGTAAAAGCTGATGTTGTTTCTAGCTGAAGATTTTCTGGGAGGTAGTTTCTTAAAATGTTATTACAATTATTTGTATAATCTTAGAAGAATATTAGACATACATGAGCAATAATTTATATTCTACCTTGAAAAGTCTTCGGATTTATGCTTGTGACCAAGATAGTGATGCGTTCAAGTTTTTTCATACATAGTTTTCTTCGAAAATCTGCTGCTTTCTCATCCCAGAAAATTAACCGCACCATTGAGTTCCTATTTAAACATATTTTTATGTGAATTTTCTTACGGAAATATAAAGTAGAGATTAATTTTTTAAAGGATATTATATTTTTAGTACATAATGTTGCATTATATTATAAATAGACATAAACAGGGAGTACAAGTTTTTTGTTTCAATTGGAAGGAGTTACGTTTTTTGTTTGCATAAGTTGGTAAAAAAAGAAAAGTTAAAACACAAATTTGTTTCATTTGAAAAGAGTTACACTTGGGTTTTTTGGTCTGGATAAATTGGTAAAAAAGAAAAGTGAAAATAAAAGGGACACTTGTCAGCTTCTCAGAGCTTGCTGAAAAGTGTAACTATTCTATATTTCCTAAGATAAAATTATTTCAACATCAGTTAAAAATAATTGTCATTAAAATTTTATATTATATATATAAATATTTTTGTAGTGTTGTAGGCTGAGCTTTTCATTTTCATTTTTGTAGTGTTGTAGACTGGCCATTCAATTATTTGGTGTGTGTATTTATGATATTTGTATTTTTCAATGGGCTTTTGTTGTTTGTATATTGTTTCCTAATTCAGCTTTAATTTTTTATTAGCTGGTCCATGGATTAGACTCGTGCTGACACATAGGACTTTTCGTTTTTGAATTCTTTCTATGTCCTCTCTTTTAATATATAAAAGATTATTCGATTTTGGTTTAATTGTTTTCTTATGTGACGTCACTCGCGAAGTGCTCTCTTCTCCGAATTGGCTAAGTTCTAAATTTTAATGGTGACACTTGCATTCCTAGTTTTATCTTACATGCTACAATCAAAATTTTGATACATCTGGTTGATATTTGCATTGTTTGTTACGTGTAAGCTTCTAATAATGCTTGATGTAAAAATATTAATTTGGTGGGCTCGGGCAAATTAAACCAGAAACTTCTCGGGCTCTATTGGACTAGCATTTTATCTATCCAAAAACCTATGGGCCTACTTAATCGAGCCCATATTGATCCAATTCTAAAAGGGCTAGTCTATTATGAGTTGGCTTATCCAACAACTCCCCCCTAGTTATAGTCCTCAAAACAACCCATTACATAAATTTTCTACATCCTCAACAAAAGATACATAACATAAGAGACATGAAGATCTGAGGGTTTGCTTTAGGAGACTCGATCTAAAACTCCAAAGCATAAGCTATGAATTCACCAAGTATGTTTTCGTTAACTGTCTTATTCCTCCAAAATGGAATGCTTAAATTTTGGGGGTTTGAATAATTCAATACATTGATATCGATATCGAGCAACATGCTTAGTTTATATTCAATTAATAAAGATAATTAACTTTGAATTCCAGATATAGTGAAGATTGTATAGTGTTGAATTCGATTTCTAGATCTTTGGTTTCAATTTAGATAAAGCTCATTAAATTTGCATTGTTTGTTACGTGTAATCTTCTTAAATTTGTTTATGTGAAAATATTAATTTGGTGGGCTCACCAGAAACTTCTCGGGCTCTATTGTACTAACATTTTATTTATCCAAAAACATATGGGCCTAGTTATATCATACATGTTACAATTGAATTTTGATAGATTTAATTGATATTTGTATTGTTTGTTACGTCTAATCTTCTAAAATTTCTTGATGTGAAAATATTAATTTGGTGGGCACAGGCAGATAAAACGAGAAACCTCTTGGGCTCTAGTGGACTAGCATTTTATCGATCCAGTAAAATTTGGGCCCGTTTAATCCAGTCCATGTTAATCCAATTATGAATACGCTCGTATGTTATGAGTTGGTTTATTCAGCAACCCACCCCTGGTTATAGTCCTCAAAACAACCCATTACATAAATTCTCTACATCCTCAACAAAAGAGATATAACAAAAGAGACATGAAGATTTGAGGGTTTGCTTTGGGAGACCCGATCTAAAATAAAAGAGACATGAAGATTTGAGGGCTTGCTTTGGGAGACCCGATCTAAAACTCCAAAGCATAAAACTATGAGTTCACCAAGTACGTTTATGTTAACTCTCTTATTCATCTGAAATGGAATGTTTAAATTTTAGGGATTTAAATAATTCCATACATTGATATCGACATTGAGCACCATTTTTTGTTTATATTTAATTTATTTAAGTTCGAATTCAATCTATAGTGAAAATTTTATAATGTTGATTCTGAAAATGCACATTTAGATCTAGTTATTGTGATTATTCTAAATAATATCATGTCTAGATTGTCAAAATATAGTTTACGTTATTAGATCTAAGATTATCGCTCATAAATTGTTTATTTACTGAAACAAATCTCGGATATTGGGAGCAATTTTGAGATCATATTTGGCATCATGTTCTTGAAATTTAGATCTAGAGTTTATCGTTATAAGGTTACAATATTCAAGACTCAGTAATGTTTTCTAATTTTTTACATTTTACCCCAGCATTAGATGGGGGCGGCTGTTCATAGAGTCATAGGGTTTTCTTAACCCTTATGAGGTTAAAGAAATAAAATTAATGAAATATTGCGTTTCATTAAGTTATATATTTCTTTTCTTTGGACCTAAGGCCCAAATACTTCAAAACATTTTAGAAAGAATATTATACCCATAAAATTGCTATATTCGGAATGAAATATTTTTTAGTATTTTTAAGCGATGTTTCAGTAACAAAACATTGTGCCTCATTAAGTTATCAAATGTTTTCTTTATTTGGATCTAAGACCCAAATATTCTTTTAAAAAGAGAACCTTATACTCATAAGGTTACAATATGTGAAATTCAATAAATATTTTTTTGTCCATTTCTCCATTTTTTGATGGGTCTTAACGGGGTCTTCATAAAGTATTAGACTTTTAAAAACTAGGCGAGCATGCATTGAGGTCAGAAATATTAGGATTTTTTTGCTGGCCCAAAATCAAGTATGGTCAGTTTCTTTGCTCTCCTTCTTCAACAATTATGCTAAACTGAATTTATTGCATAAAGTGCCCCCCTGACTTACTCATAAATAGTTCTTGTTAACAAGCCGAACATTCAAAAGCATGACTTGCTTGAAGCAAACTTGCACGAACAAAAAGGGATGGAAGCCTTGGTTTAGAGAGATTGAAAAGTTCAATGACTCCCTCATTAAGTTGGAAAATCTTAAAAACCCTCGACTCCCTCCTATCAAACGTTTGGAAAATATAGCCGCTTTTTCTCTTCAATGGTATGAATTAAGCACCTTTTAGCGGATTAAGATCTTCTTGAAAAAAAAACAATTGGTGATTGGTGGGAAATGGATCAAATTAGCAGCATCGTTTGGAATGATCCCTGGTAGCTACTAGTAGAGACCGATGCAGCGCTCTAAGTCCATGACCTTCTCGACCCCAACACAAATGATTGGAATGTAATATCGTAAGCAAGTTGAGTTTGTGACATGTATACTATTGATAATATGGACAACAAGGAATCAATTGTTATTTAAAAATAGGAAATAATCCGAACGGGTTGGTCATAAAGGTGGTAACTGATAGAATTGGCAAATGTACTATGAAGAATTCCCAAAATGCAACATTCACATACATGAACAACCCCTATACCAAGACAAGAGTACCTAGATGTTTGTGCAGGTCACTAAGCAGCTCTATGTTCATCAACATATTAAACAAGTATTTTATACTCAAGTTCTGGTGAACACCAAGAACCTTTCACGCCTCCCACACAATGGTATGACCTAGTAAGTACCCACAACAACAACTGGATTCACCAGCCTAGATACAGAAGGATGGAAGAAATATGAATACAAGGTAGTAAAACAACTACTCCCAGGTGGAAAAGAAAGTGTTGCAGCAAGGACTTATAATCTACACCATTTAAAGGGCAAGACTTTTAAATAAAATTTAAGCTAAATTGTCTTAAGGAAACCGAGTTTCTTCTGTTGTCACTTCATCTTATGAATCCTAAATTCTAGGTTATTCTTCTTAATCCATTTAGTTAAACAAACATTCTCTATAAATCTTGTTTGTTCATTGTCTTAAAACCTTTATGTCCTTATTGATGGAAGAAGTAGAAGTATTACGTTGTGGTTCTTGAAGATGTCGGAAAGCACGAATGGTTGAAGAATATATATGTATTGCCTTCTTTGTGACAAAATATAGTGGGAAACGCACTTTTACGTTTTGTTGGAGTGACTCAAACAAAAGAAATTTTGCTGTCGGCATACTCTCCATATGCGCATTACTACATTTTATTCTACCAAAAGAGAGACTCTTCAACTTGGTAAAGTCTTCAAGGGATCATCTCGTAATTGTTTTCTTTGATGTTAAGTCTAAGAACTTCAGCTTTTACTGAATACACGGAAATTACCGTGATAGAATTCGGCGTTACAGCTTTGATAAATTGCAACTGTAAATTAGGTTAATTGTCTCAAGACCTTTCTGACTACGTTGATGGAAGAAGTAGAACTATTACGTCTTGGTTTCTTGAAGATGTCGGAAAGCAGGAATGGTTGAAGAATATACATGTATTGCCTTCTTTAATTGTGGAAGAATATAGTGGGAGACGCACTTTTACGTTTAGTTGGAGTGACTCAAACAAAAGAAATTGTGTTGCCGGCATACTCTCCATCTGCGCCTTACTACATTTTATTTTACACTACAAAAAGAGAGACAATCATAAGAGTTGAAATTTGTGTGTATAATATACAACAATGTCTACAAGAAAAAAAAGACCAATAATATAAGAAAAAAAAACCACCATTAGAATAAGTAATTAGCAAGTCTTATTTACTGCTCGTCCTACATAAAACATTGGCATACAGCTTCACGTACTCTACAAAGTCTAAATAGGTGTAGGTATCCCATGCCTTAAACTCTTACGGTCCATAGATTTCAACTTTTGTGATTGTCTCTCTTTCGCTATTGTAAAATAAAATGTAGTAAGGCGCAGATGGAGAGTATCCCGACAACACAATTTCTTTTGTTTGAGTCACTCCAACTAAACGTAAAAGTGTGTCTCCCACTATATGCTTCCACAAAGAAGGCAATACATGTATATTCTTCAACCATTCCTGCTTCCCGACATCTTCAAGAAACCAAAACGTAATAGTTCTACTTCTTCCATCAACAAAGTCAGAAAGGTCTTGAGACAATGAAACTAGTTTACAGTTGCAGTTTATCAAAGCTGTAACACCGAATTTTATCATGGAAATTTCCGTGTATTCAATAAAGCTGAAGTTCTTAAACTTAACATCAAAGCAAACAATTATGAGATGATCCCTTGAAGAGTTGACCAAGTTGAACAATGTATAATGTTGTATAATACAAAACACCATTGATGCATATTTGATTATCTCGAGAAGAAGAATAATGGGGTATGGAACATATCATCCTTCTCCATGACAATTCTCCAGTTCCTGATGTCAAAATTAGATGATCCCAAAGACACCACCCATATTAAATTCCGTGGTCATAGACAATACCTTATGGTTTTTCTCAACCTGATCATACCTAAAATATCTTGTCATTCCAGTCTAATTCCTTGTCTTTACTTTTAGTAAGGTACAAGGGTTGTTATTTCTAAAGGGTTGTTATCCAATATTTCATGTAAACTGATTACTGTCCATATACAGCACAAATATATTACTAAAGTTAAACATAAGGGAAACTGACCTACTAGTTTCTTTTTCTTAAGATCGAGCTCTTGTATATTCTTCAATGCACAAATCCCTACAATGATCGAATGCAGAAGTTTTGACACTTAAATAAACATGAATTCACCACCAGTCTTAGTGGAAAAGCTAAAGAGTTGTTCATATTTGCCTTGCAATCCGGCTGACACAAAAAATCCATTATTACCACTCAGATCCAGAGTTTTCAGCTATGGCTCTCACTGGGTTTATGATTCAGTTATGGAATCTTGAAGGCATGGTTATTGGTAAGGTGATCAGAACAGGTAGGTTCCAATTTAATATCACAAATGAAGCGGATCTGCTTGAAGTTATGGATTGTACTTCGTTTCATTACAAAGGAACAATCCATAAAACGAAGCAGGGTTGTTGCAACATTGGGAACCATATTTTCATTCTTTCTCTATGTCACATGAGATGAAACAATGTCCTAAAAACTCCAAATATTTGGGGACAAAGGATGTTAAGCAAGGGTCGAATCAAAAGTACACTTTGACTCGGTTGAAAATTGATCACAAGAGACATGAGGTTCCCTTTAAGTTCTCAAGCCAAGCTACAAGACCACAACGACAACACACTGTTTCAAGAAGGTATACACCTCGTCACAAAACAGGATGGTGACGGCTATCTGTCCACACATGATTCTTGTTATTGAGGTAGGATTCTCTTTCCAAGATTGCGCAGTGGTCATATGGATTATGGTTATAACCAACCTAACTCAGGTGATCATGGATCGCAGTGATATATCCACTATACCTTCTGCTATCAACCAAAATATGTACCTCGTACTGAAACAAAGAAATAAATTATTTGAAAACGTTGAATCAATTATTTGAAATAAAGAAAAATCTTCATGGGGTTCTAAATGAACACTTTTTGAGAAATGTGTTATTTATTTGAATACTTTTGTGTTTTTGAATGATTAAAATAAAAACTTTAAAATTTTGGGTATTAAATGAACACATTAAAAAAGTTTAGGTTTTTTAAAACCATTTTCCATTAAACGTGCCCATGGAGTGGATACGCTCTAGGTTATCTTCCTCTTTTTTTGAAGGTTCTATATTCACGTAGTCATCCGTCCATCTATTCCGTAGTAAGAAGATTCACATATATTAATAATGGATTTATTATTCAATCTTTGTCATATGGAAATTGATTACATATCTTCTAATAAGGTGTTTCTTTATTATATATTACGTGAACGTCTTCGACTCTTTCTTTTGACGTGTTGTGTACATATTTTTGCGGAGACTTGGAATGCTATTAACGAACTTTTCTATTACTTCTTACAAAGCTTCAGTTATGAATTTAATTAAGTGATAAAAAGGATTGCTTGATGTGTGACTTGTGTGTTGCAGTCTTTAGGTTCATTTGAGTAATAGTTAAATGCATTTCAAATGGTGATGAAGGCAAATGGATGGAGCAAATAGAGCACTTTTAAACAAGGAAGTGCTGGAATTTACATGTATACCACCTCATCATTGACTAAACTTCACAAGTAGTAAGCCAGACTCAACTGAGCCAATAAACTTCATTGCCACACGTCTACTGCTGGTTTATAACCTTTTCTGAATTAGAGAGAGTAAAACAACTTTCATAATACTTGAAAGGGCTTCTTCCTTCCGCCGAGACATCAGTGTGGCCCTTACTTGAAAGAGAAAAAAGAATTCAAGTACAAAGAGCAAGATTCTCAGAACAGCAAGGAAAAATTGGTCAGAATAGCTTAGTTTCTTTGAGGCCAAATAGATTACTTTGTAAAAATCCTTGAGAAAATATTAACTCTCAGATCATAAGAGTAAGAGGATGTATATAACAGCATTCAAATAGTTACTTAACCAAATATTGTTATTAAAAAATAACGTATAAAAACAAGATGTCGACCAGAAAATTCACCGTAGAAAAAGAAACAAACGAACAAATATATATAAGAAAACCCACACGTATGTGTGGGTATTCATCAAGTATACTTCATTGTGTCGGAGACTGGTTCGGAGCCCTGTGAGGCCAGATATGTCTTGAGTTCCAATAAACCGTTCCTTTCTTTTTCAGTATAACTTTTGTATCCATATATGTAGCTCCGCCAATACTAACATCAACCAATATTTTTTTTGGCAGTATTAACCAATGTTTTAAGACAACTAACACCTAAATTCGAAGTAATAGCGTATTACATAGCGAAAACCACAAGCAAACCTTTAAAGTTTTAACCAAATTGACAAATCATCATTTTACTAAATACGATTTTTACTAAATCATTTGAACATTTTTGGATATTAATTTAAGGTAATAATAATCCAAATCACATTTACTACAAAATAAAATGTATATTTAAGCTTTTCTACTGTGCTGAATAATCCAAGGAAATGGTTTTTAAGAATTACACGCAGCTGTTTCTGATATATAAGAAACTTTGGGATTTTTCTTTCAAGTTTGAAGCATCACCTATTACGTAAAGACAGAGACAATACACATGAACCAACTGATGAGAGAATTTACCATAACAGAGTCCTACCTTAATGTTGAATCTGCTCTATGTCTTCTTAGGAGGCATGGTATCACAGATGGTCAAATCTCCAGCATGGCAGCATCATTACTGGTTACTCACAATTTCTTAAAATAGATGCTGGAAATTTCTGGGTTCTAAGAGCATCTCCAACTCCTCTATATCTCAATTTTGGAGTTAAATTTTCCTCCAACCCTACTCTATTTTCACCTCTAAAATAGAGATATCTATTTTTTTTCCTCTAAATATGGAGGCAAAAAAATAGATCTCTATTTTATGAACTTTTTAATTTCTAAAAAGGTCCCTCAAAATTTAAATAACTTTATTTGTTGGTGTTTTTCACGCTATCATACTATTACAATTTTAAATTCATATTTTTCCGTATGTATTTGTTTTATGATCAACATTATGTTATTAAAAATACATAAAAATGCAGAAATAATGAACATATTTATAAAAATAATAATTATATAAACTAATAATAAATTTAAAAATACTGAAATAAAAAGAGAACAGAAAATAATTTAGTACAAAATCATAACAATATATATTTTTTAACAATGATTTTTATATATAAGAAAATTAATGTGGTTAAATTCATTAATATCATCGATAACATGTATTATTAGTAATTATTAATAAAATAAATAAAAAGAATATACTCGGAATATTCTTTTTGAAGTAAAAACATAGAGTCATACATTGGAGAAAAATCGATCTCTATTTTAGAGATACTCTATTTTAGAATAAAAATAGGGAAATGCATTGGAGATGCTCTAAGCTTAAAGTTTTTACAGTTTAGAGGAGCTTCGAGTTCTGACCTCACTGAGACTCTCTCGAAAGTTCCGAACATATTGGGATTGAAAGAAGACATAACTACTAGTATATACCATGATTTCATAAAAAGATTATAGAAGCCAGGAAGATTTCTAAGTACAGAAATTTATGTCATTCTTAACCACATAAAGGTAAGAAGGAGAATAAACTCAGAAATGTTTCAGTTTAGAGAAAATTGTGTGTGGCGCAGAGGTTTTTATTCTCATTGCTCATCTCCAATCGTAGTGTCTGCTATGAAAAATAAAATTTTGAAACATCCCTCAAGAAAGTGGTTGAGATTGGTTTTGATCCTACGTACTACCTCATGTTATGTCGAAGCTTTGCGCATTGTTCAGAAATTAGGGGAGGAAACAATAGTAGAAAATGTTAATGTCGATAAACATTTAAGCTTGGCGGTTGAGGATATATTGACAATGTTCAAGAAGTATGTAGCGTCTCTAACAGTTTTTGAAAATAAGATAACTGTCAAGTTTGAACCCTTGAGAACTGTACTATAGTCCGAGACGAGATCCTCTCAATGCTTAAAAAATTTCCGATCTGCGTTTGTGCCTCAGAGCATAAGCTATGGAACTCCATTGCATCATTTCTGGGCCTGGGATTCAGCATATGAGTTTGTGATGATGGTTAAGTGCCAACCTGCATGCCTTGGAAATTATGTGGAGTCGGTAAAGAAGAAGACTGAGTTTGTTTTAAAACATATGCACGCGCCTGAGGTAACAAGGCTATAGGAAACATTTTGACGCTTCAGGGCGCTTCATGCTCATTAAAACCAAGTTCGCCACTAAAGATTGTGGTTTCAACCCTGTGGTACTTTGATTCGGCATGGAGAAGAGGATTGTCCCAAGGTGTAAACTAATCAAAGCTCTCATATCAAAAGGATTAACCAGAACTGAACTCCCTACATTGTGGTCAGTCGGCGGTTGTACCAATCATGCGTTTTTAAACAGGTTTGTGAGGAAATATGATGACAAAGATCTTCTGCCTGAACTGATGGGTAATTAGTAAAACAGATAATAATTGACGGGTACTCTCGTTGCCTTTTCAACTCAGTTTTGAAGTTCAGTTCTTTTAGTAAGGATCCAAATCTTTAACAGAGACTACTTCCACTTGTTGTAAAGAGCTTTCTATACTTGAATTTGCCTTCATTCCTTTTTATAACTTATGACCATGACCGGAGCCATTTTCAGATCCATGGCCATGTTAAATGATTTTAATACAAAATCAGGATTGTACTTAATCTAAGGGGGAAAATCACATATGCCCATTTTTATATCCATCTACACATATCTGATTAAGTTTAGGAAGTGAGAATTTGTTATTATGGGTATGGGTATTGATATATCTCGTATTTTACAGGTTTTTATGATAATAAACTTACACTTATATTTATTTTAGAGTCTATATTATTATTATTAGAGTCCAAAAGAGTCATTTTAGGTGCATGGATGAATTTTGGAGCTTGGGAAAGATCTAGAAGAATTATGAAGCAAAACGGAGCTTGAGGAGACAAAATAAGGAAACGAAGAAAAATGACAAGAAACAGAGGAGGTTTCGATCGATACCACCCAGGTGTCGATCGACACCCTACGGAGAATCAGTCACTTTCCATAAATTTTAAGACCAAGATTTTTCCCTAATTTTTTATGTTAATTATTTAAACCTAAATTTCATCCTAAACCTTATATATACTTTTCTACAGCCATTGTTTAGGCTCATATAATGCATTATTATTCTTTGGAGAGAGTTTTGGGAGAAGATTTTCTTAAACCCTTTTATTGAATTTATATTGCTTTCATTGATTATTGCATGATGAATTGCTTGGCCATGGTTGAGTAGTTCATTAGTTAGGTTTAGGGTTCCTAGATTAGGATGATTTTCTGTTTACCTTAAGCTTAATTTATGGACCATTGATTAACTCTTCTCTTAGATTGTCCGTATTGCTAAACTTTAGTTTGATCATCTAAAGTTTAGATTATAGGGAATTTATTATGCATGGGAGTGCTAATAAATTTCTGGAATTAATCTTAAGAGAGCTAGCTATCTTTTCTCAAAGAGATTTGGTTTAGAATAGTTAGTGAACAATTGAATCAGTTTGTTAATGCTAGTTTAAATTCCATACGATTTTTCAAAGAGATTTGGTCTTTCTAGGGTTTATATTAAAATGGTAAATCTCAGCGAGAGTTGGATTTACTTGATAGAATTGTTCATGTTCTACAGTTATGGTTTTCATAGATTTTGCCTGACTGGTGTCGATTGAGACCACATCAGTGTCGATCGAAAATGTCCGTATTTAGGTTCAGAATTGATTCTTAGTCGAAGTTCCCAAAACCTAGCATTTGTTTTAATTGATTTAAACTCCTTAAACTTACATACTGTCTGCTTAGTTAGTTAAAATGAAAACAATCACTTTTGCTTTAATTTAGAATTTAATAAATTAGTTTGTTTAGTTTTTCGGTCTTCGTGGATTCGATCCTTAAGTACTATAACTGATATTTGTTGTGCACTTGCAGTTAGAAATACATAGGGTAAAACTTTGTGTATCAGGTATGTGGATATGGGTATTTAAACCATTTATCTTAATTTAAATGTTTAAATCTTTTCATTTTGACCTACCAGGGAAAATATTACGATAATGTAATATTACGATAATGTACGCTACTACTGAGTGGGCAAAACTTTCAAACTTCTTAAATCTCAACCAGATGAGTTTTCTAGTTAACCACGGTTCAGAGTTTTAAAATTTAAATTAAAATTGGAAGAATAATTGGTTAAACTAGACTTATTATGTATTTGTTAACTAATCAAGTTAGAATTATTTTATTGATTTAAAACCTTTATATGTTTGAGAGTTATGAGAATTTGATGTATTGTTCATTCTTAATACTTTTGAGTTTAGAGAATTCACATCCTCAATGATTTCTTTTTATTTGTAAAATTAATATATACTAATGCTTTGATTTTGGTTTAATTGTTTTCTTGTGCAAGGTCACTTGCGAAGTGCTTGCTTCACCGAATTAATTAATTTTAAACTTTAATGGTGACACTTGCATTCCTAGTTATATCTTACATGTTACAATTTAATTTTGATAGATCTCGACCTTTGCATTGTTTGTTATGTGTAATCTTCTAAATTTTGGTGATGTGAATATATTAATTTGGTGGGCTCGAGCATATCAAACCAGAAACTTCTCGGGCTCTACTGGACTAACATTTATCGATCCCAAAAAAATGGGCCTATTTGATTCAGTCCATATTAATCCAATTTGATATAGGCTCGTCGTTGGTTGGGAGTTGGTTTATCCAGCAACCCACCCCTAGTTATGTCCTCAAAACAACCCAATACATAAATTCTCTACATCTTTAACAAAAGAGACATGAAGATTTGAGGGTTTGCTTTGGGAGACCCAATCCGAAACACAAGCATAAGCTAATAATTCACAAGTACATTTTCGTTACATTTCTTATTCATCCGAAATGGAATGCTTAATTTTTTGGGATTTCAATAATTAAATACATTGGTGTCGATATCGAGCACCATGTTTTGTTTATATTCAATTGATTTAAGTTCGAATTCAAAATATAGTGTAAATTTTATAATGTTGAATCTGAAGAATGCACGTTTAGATCAAATTCTTGTGATTATTCTAAATAAAATCATGTCTAGATCATCAAAATAAATTTTACAATATTAGATCTAAAGATTTCTCATAAATTTGTCATTTACTGAAACAAATCTCGGATATTTGAATCAATTTAGGGATCAGATTTGGTATCATGTTCTTAAAATTTAGATATAAAGTTTACCGTTATAAGGTTACATATTCAAGACTCAATAATATTTTCTAAATTTTAGCATTTTTCCCAGCATTAAATCGGGGCGGCTGTTCATAAACTCGTAGGGTTTTCCTAACCCTCATGAGGTTAAAGAAGTATAATAATGAAATGTTGCGTTTCGTTTGTTTTTTCTTTGTTTAGACCTACGGCCCAAATTAAATACTTTAAAACGTTTTAGAAAGAATATTATACCCATAAAATTACAATTTTTGAAATGAAACATTTTTATATATTCTGGAGCAAGTTTCAGTAACGAAAGAGTGTGTTTCATTAAGTTATCATATGTTTTATTTATTTGGATCTAAGACCCAAATATTCTTAAAAAAAGAGAAGCTAATACTCTCTCTCTCTTTTTCCATTGAATTTGTTTTTTTTTTATTGATAATCCTTAATGATACAAAGTTGGATAAACCGATTACAAAGCCAGATCAACTGGATTCAGAGCCCAAGAATGACACGGGAAACCAAAGCCAAAAATATCTACGAGAACCAACAGGAAAAACCATGGAGAAGAGGAGCAAACAAACATTCACCAAAATCTATGATTAATTAACATACAATAACAAGTAAACATAACCAAGAATTTAACTGCTATCCACCTAATCTTCAACCTAAAGAGTCTTAGTCTAGAATTTTGCATCCCCACAAGAGGTTAGCCTTACCAAAACTAACTATCTTACACCCTAGGAGAAAAGTATTTTATCATCTAACCTAAAGGTGGTGGAAGAGTGCTTAAGTCTCTTTTATGTCACCAAACTTTTCAGATCTACCAGTTGAGTCACATCTTTCTATCCTCCATGTCTCGCCAATGAATCCTTTCAACCTTCTGGAATACTGTAGCCATAAGCTATAGAACATATATCGGATCGGTGGCCGGAGCTAGAAAAATTTCAACCGCCGATCCAAACCAAAAAACACTTCCTCTCCGCTCTTTTCTCTCTAGTGACTGGGCTTCTGAGAGAAACTTACTCATAAGGTTACAATATGTGAAATTCAAGAAAATTTTTTGACATATTCTTTGTTGTCAGTTTCTCAATTTTTGGATGGGTCTTAACGGGGTGTTCATAAAGTTTTAGAGTTTTAAACACTTGGGAGCATGCATTGAGGTCAGCAACATTAGGATTTTATTTTTCTGGCCAAAATCAAATATGGTCAGTTTTCTTGCTGATCTCCTTCTTCAACCATTATGCCAAATTAAATTTCTTGCATAAAGTGCCTCAAGATTATAGATATATGTCCGAGCAAGAAATAAAATTAATTTTTAAATAAAAAAATAGTTCTTGTTAACAAGCCGGACATTCAAAAGCATGACTTGCTTGGAGCAAACTTACACGGACAAAAAGGGATGGAAGCCTTGGTTTAGAGAGATTGAAAAGTTCAATGACTCCCTCCTTAAAAGCTAAATCAGAAAATCTTCAAAAACCCTCGACTCCCTCCTATCAAACGTTTGGCAAATATAATCACGTTTTTCTTCTGTGGTATGAATTAAGCACCTTTTAGCGGGTAAAGATCTTCTTAAAAAAAGAATGGGCTGATTGGTGGGAGATGGTACAAATTAGCATTATTGTTTGGGATTATCCTTGGTAGCCATCAGTAGAGACTGAAACAGCGCTCTAAGCCCAAGACCTTTCTCGACCCCAACACAAATGATTGAAATGTACAAATCATTAAGCACGATGAGGTCACGACATGGATACTATCAAACATATGGACAATGAGGAATCAATTGTTGTTCAAAAATAGGAAATAATACTGCGAACGAGTTGGTAATAAAGGCGGTAATGGATGAAATTGGCAAATGGAAAATGAAAAATACCCAAACTGCAACATTCACAGACATGAACAACCCCTACACCAAGACAAGACTACCCTAGATGTTTGTGCAGGTCTCTGAGCAGCTTTATGTTCATCAACATATCAAATTTACAAGTATTTTTCTACTCAAGTTCTCGCGAACTGATATATCCCATATTTTACCGGTTTTATTACGATAAATATATATAAT
>OVAP01003737.1:0-16004 GCA_900406295.1 Aurinia saxatilis
CTGGCGATATGGAGGAGTTGTTTGAGGGGTTGACGCATCGTGTCACGCCAGAGATGAACTCCATATTAACAAGACCGGTCTCTGCAGATGAAATCAAACGGGCAGCTTTTGCAATCAAAGGCAGTAGTGTACCAGGTGCGGATGGCTTTACCGGGGGGTTTTATAGAAAATTATGGCACATTGTTGGCCCTTCTATTACCCAGGAAGTCATCGGGTTTTTTGGCACAGGTATTTTACCTGCTGATTGGAATCACACTAACATTTTTCTACTACCGAAGACAGCTGTGCCGGCTAGAATGAAGGACCTACGACCAATTAGCTTTTGTTCTGTCCATTACAAGATTATCTCCACGATCTTGTGTGACAGGATGAAGCCGATGTTACCTGAGATTATCTCTGACACTCAAGGGGCTTTTGTTGTTGGTCGGTCGATTACGGATAATATCCTAATAGCTCATGAGGTAACACACGCCCTCAGAACGAATGATTTTGTTAGAAGGGATTTCATGGCAATTAAGACGGACATGTCTAAAGCTTATGATAGAGTTGAGTGGACATTCATGGACAAATTGTTACGGAAGCTAGGTTTCGATGAGCTATGGATTACCTGGATTATGGCCTGTATAACGTCGGTCTCCTATTCAGTATTACTGAACGGACAGTCTCATGGGTTTATCAAACCAGAGCGAGGCTTACGTCAAGGAGACCCTTTGTCACCTTTTCCGTTCGTGTTGGGGGCAGAGGCCTTGATTAATGTACTTAATCAGTCCGAGAGGGCAGGTAGATTACAGGGCATATCCCTGGTTGCAAATGGACCATCAGTACACCATCTGTTGTTTGCCGATGACAGCCTTTTGTTATGTAGGGCTTCTGAAACTCAGTGTTCTGAAATTATGCACTGCCTTCATCTTTATGATGAGGCGTCGGGACAGGTCATTAACGCGACAAAGTCCTCAATTATCTTTGGGAAGCATATCTCTGTGGGTAGGAAACTACCCTTGCAGCAGATCCTAGGGATAGATAAAGAGGGAGGAGAGGGTACCTATTTAGGGTTGCCGGAGTGCTTTAGTGGCTCGAAAAGGAAACTTCTACATTTTATCCAGGAAAAGTTGCACTCCAGATTGAATGGTTGGTTTGGACGAGCTCTATCTCAGGGTGGGAGAGAGATTTTACTGAAATCCATCGCGTTAGCATTGCCAGTTTATGCCATGTCATGTTTTCGTCTGTCAAAAACTGACTAGTGCAATGACAAGATATTGGTGGAGTGCGGGCGAGAACCGACAGAAGATTCCCTGGGTCTCGTGGAGAAAGCTTTGTTTGAATAAGGAGAATGGGGGAATAGGCTTTCGTGACATTGCCTTATTCAATCAGGCTCTTTTATGCAAACAAGCTTGGCGCATTCTGGAAAACCCGAACTCCTTATTATCGCGCTTGTTGAAAAGCAGGTACTTTCCAACAAATGATTTTTTGGGATGTTACGTTGGTCAGGCCCCCTCCTATGCTTGGAGGAGTATACTGCACGGCAGAGATTTACGACACAAAGGGTTGGTAAAGTCAATAGGGAATGGGAGAGATACCTTTGTGTTCTCTGAGTGTTGGTTATTTGATAATGGACCACGCTTGTTGATCCCTTGGCAGAGAACGTATGATACAGCTTTAAGGGTATCGGATCTGTTGGTCCCGGGTACAGACATGTGGAATGAGGACCTGCTCGCAATGCTGTTTTATGCTGATGATAGGGCTAGGATCAAGAAAATCAAAGTATCTCAGGCTTTTCGAGATGGTTATTATTGGGGCCATTCCTCGTCTGGAGCCTACACAGTTAAGAGTGGCTATAAAATTCTACAGGATGCAAAACATGCATGTATGGACCCTCTTCCTCCCCTAGAAAAAGCTCTGTGGTGCAAGGTATGGAAGGTTAAAACCCCACCGAAAATAAAGCATTTCCTTTGGAGATACCTCTCTGGGGCGCTGGCAGTCAAGGATAGGTTAATCTCTCGAGGAATGAACGTTAATCCTCTTTGTCCAGCGTGTGGCACTGCTAATGAAACAATTACTCATGTGTTGTTCCATTGTCCATTAGCAGCAGAAGTATGGGAGCTATCGGGTCTACAAATTCCACCGCAAGGATTTTCCAGGAATTCAACTTTCCTAAACTTGCATTACCTGGTTCAGCATGATAACCCGACAGATGACCAAGTCTCATTTCCTTGGATTTTATGGCAGCTTTGGAAAGCAAGGAATGGGATGGTGTTTGAACAGCAGTCTTGGACGCCATACATTGTCTTGCAACGAGCTAAAGATGAGGCGCAGGAATGGCTGGCTGCGAATTCCCCAGTCGAGATATCCATACCATCTGTTCTAAAACAGAAATGGCAAAAACCTCTCGCTCCATCCGTCAAATGCAATGTAGCCAGTTCCTGGTTAAGTCCACATACTTTAAGTGGGACTGGGTGGATTGTACGGGATGTTCATGGCAATTCCCTATTTCATGCCCGGAATGCTTTCAGTAATTTGTCTTCCAAATTTGAAGCGGATTTGGAAGGGTTTTTATGGGCCGCGACATCGTTAGCGGAGCTACACCTCCAGAACATAATTTTTGAAGTTTCAGACCTACACTTATTAGACGCTTTGCAAAATCCAACACAATTCCCTTCAGTCCGGATTATGCTCGGCAAAGTGTTTTTGGTACTACGTAACATGCAAGGATGGTCGTTGTCAAGTACTGATCCAGAAGCAAATCAAGTGACGATCAAAATAGCAAAAAGCGTGACGAAAGAACATCGACATCAGTCATATATCTCTCGAGATGCACCGCATTGGTTAGCAGATCAGGTAGTTTTAGACAGGTTAGGTTGATTGCTGTGTCGTTCTTTGTTGCCTGCCTACTGGCATGGTGACTTGTGTTGCGGTTTGTTTCTTTTGTTGGCGGTAGCCTTTTTCACTTTAATAAAATTGACTTGCGACAAAAATAAAAAAATAAAAAAATAATAATTAAAAAAATAAAATAAATAGATATATCTCTTCAATAAAAAATAATAATTTCATATATGGTGACACATCATGTATGCTTGTCAATGCATTTCATCCAAAAATTCTCAGACAACGGATTCATCGTTGTAGCTCGAATTTTCCATTTGCAGTTGTGACACACATTTTACAACCACTACTGTTGGACTTGATTCGTAGACAAAATATCGAAACTTTTATTGAATCGAAAGCCTTCTTATCTTCTACGCGAAAGCTGACTTGTTTTTGAAGTAATTACCCACATGAATGACACTGCCATCATGGATATAAACATATTCCATATTAACTTCATCATCACTATGATCCAACATCTTGATGACCATCACTATCAGATTCACTAACAATCGTATCATGAATGACATTTTTTGCACCTTGTGTTTCTAAATTTTGATTCTTCATTGAAACACATAGCCAAATGAATGTGGAAAGACAAATTTCCATAAAGCTCTTTAGTTGTCTGTCATTATTCATGATCACTCGAGGAGTACCTTCTGGCATATTCACAAATAGAGTTCCAGGCATCATGTAACAAAGCTTTACATCATCAACCAAGTCATTTATGTTGTAATCTTCAACAACCATGTGAAGCACTTCATCAAATTTCATGTCATCTCTGATTCAAAATAATTTTCTCCTTTCTTATGATCAATTACAAAATTCCAAGACTGATCATGCATCATCTTCCAATATCCATAAACTTCAAAGACATGCACCATTTTGAATAAGAAAGAAAGATTGTAGCTAAAGAAATATGTTTGCTCTCTGTAACTTTACGTCAATGAAAAATAGATTTATATTTAAACATCCTCTAATGAATACATCAAATCTATTCAGTTTACAAAAAAAAAAGATTTTATTTCTTTTTCATGTCAGATAATGAATATTTACAGTTGTAAAACCATGCTTTTCAAGATCTTTGAGTTAGGCATTTATTTTTATAAAAATAATTATCTCTAAATTCATTAAAAAATTTGTTTTTATTATTTTAATATATATGTTTTATAAAAATTATAACAGTTATCTCTAAATCTGTTTTTATTATGTTAATAATTTTTTTAAGCTTTTGAAAAACAATTATCTCTAAGTGGTTTCTTTTTTAAGTTGTTATTATTATTTTAATAATTGTTTTAACGAAAATGTATTATATGTTTATTTTGTCATTAAATATATTTTAAAGTGGTAAATTAAATGAAGGCATTTCTTTAATTTTGAAGATTAAAAAACTTATTTTTCAAACTTTTTCAAATGTCACTTAATTTTCAAATAACTAAATTTTTTTAGTTATTGTCCCGACTTTAGTTATTTACAAGATGATGGTGCTATTGTCCCGACTCCTGGATGAGTCGAGATCAAGGCTGCAATTTGGAAGCTTGGCGTTAGTCCTAAAGTACATCATTTCTTATGGCGTTTACTCTCCGGTGTGTTACATGTTGCTATGCAACTCATTACGCGCGGTGTGAAGTTACCCCTGACTTGTCAGCGTTGTTGTTTGGCCGATGAAACAATTAATCATTTATTTTTTGAGTGCCCATATGCTCAGTCCATTTGGCGAAGTTCTAAGGTACCTCTCCCCATACTTTTCACGCCCTCATCGGATCTAGAGACTAACTTCAACCACCTTATGGATTATCAACGCTACTCGTCCCTGTCTTTAGAGTCACGGTTCTTCCCTTTTTTGATTCTTTGGTCCATTTGGAAATCCAGAAATGATTTTATCTTCAATAAACGGCTACTGCAGCCCCAAGAAGTTGTTACTCGTGCCCAATTAGCCTCCTCAGAATGGTCACGGGCTATACCAATTCTGCAAACCAATCACCACCCCATGTCTGCTTCTCGCACCTCTCATTGGGAACCTCCTCCTAAAGGGTGGATGAAATGCAATTTCGACTCCACCTTTGAAGCAAGTACTTCCTTGACGACTATGCGGTGGATTTTACGGAATGAGAATGGTGTGCATATCGAATCAGGTAGCGCCGTGCTACCAAACTCTATTTCTGCTTTACATGCTGAAGCTCAAGGCCTACTCCATGTTTCACAAATCATATGGACTAAAGGGTGGCCACATGTTTGGTTCGAAGGGGATAATCTTCAATTGGTGAATTTGATCAATCAACGCACAACGCACGCGGACCTTGGCAATGTTCTATTCGATATACGTGTATGGCTGTCGAGATTACTGTTCTGTTCGCTAGGCCATATCAACGGGAAAAAGAATGCTGAATCGGATCAATTAGCTAAGCATCATAATGATTATCATGTGTTGTCTGTAAACAATTCATTACTGCCACAATTGTTGGTAATATATTTGTATTATCCGTATACTATTTAATAAGATGAACTGTTAAAAAAGAAAACTAATTTTTTTATAGTATTAAACCAAATGTCCGTTTATAATTGTGGTAATTATTTATTTATTTATTTTTAAGATGATATAAATCAAATTTGATTTAAGGTTCTTACTAAATTACTACTATATACAAAAGATTTTTTTTTTTTTAGCAACCACACTTTAATATATTAAAGTCCATCAAAGTTGGGCGTCCACACATGTGGGATATTGTTTACATAAGCAAATTCTAAATATCTTATACGTGCCGAACGTGCCAGACAATCCGCCTTTGTGTTTGTCGTCCGTCGAATGTATGTCAGTGAGAAGAAAGAGAACCTCCTTTTAAGCTCATCAAACGCATCTAACAAAATATCAAAAGCAGGCCAATCTTGAGGTGCTTGTATAATTGTAAACAGTTCCATACAATCGGTTTGAAACCCGGAACACGGTAAATTGAAATCCAGTAACGTCTGCATCGCCGTAAGAAGGGCCTCAAACTCTGCATGCAGTGGAGACAGATTTCGTCGGATTCCTTTGCCCCCAATAGTGTGATACGATCTTCATGGATGTAAATCCATCTCAGACCCGAAGTTCGCCCCGTGGTACTCCACGAGCCATCCACTTGACAATACGTAGTTGTCCCTCCTCGGTTCTCTGAGGGGAGCCTTGTTTGAACCAAAAGATTACTTTAAAAAGCAAAAAACATTTATTATTCTTTTACAAATTATGAGCCAATTTTATAAAGTGTGTACAATATTAGTTTAAATATCTGTCAAAAGACGAGAACAAAAATGATACAAGAGCTTTGAACACAATTTTCACAACGATAAACGTATGCATTATCTTTCTTTTATTTTTTTGGTCGTGAACGTATGCATTATCTATCAAACATCTTTGCTACTACCAGCTGCTCAGTGGAGCACCATTTCTTTACTCTATCCTCATCTCCTCCCTGCCAATAACAATGGTTTTCTTTATTATAGTATCAGAATCTCAAGTATTATATTTTACCATACAGGTCTCTGATTAGAGAAAGATTAGACTGAATCCCTGCTCTTTGACTTTCACACAGCTGATACGAAATATTTACTAATAACAATCCCCCCCAAGGAAGAAGAAAACTCACAAGAGAAATGGCCAACCTGAGTCTGCCAAAGCCGAATATTCCTCCTTCTGCCCCATGAATTCCTCTTTGTACCCTGCATTGTCTCCCCTCACCTACTCCCTCAAAGTTTTATGACTATTTACATTCCATGTCCTCGTAACTCATGGTTTCTTGTGTAAGTCTTTAAATCTATCAGGATCCGAGAAAAAGTATTTGTATATAACCTCGTTACTGAGTTGCAAACTGCATGGGTGCTGCAACCTCCAAGAGGGTATTATCCCAAGAGGACAGCTCTCCAGATTGGCCGCAGTGTGATATTTCTGTACCTTGAAGCAATTTGGAGTGGGAAGAGGCCAATCATTTGTTATTAGGTTTAGAAGTTTCTCAGGTTGTCTCCACGCTTGGACTTCTTTCTGCCTGCCCGACACACTTCCTGGGTTTCTTCATTAAAGGGAGTCTCAACAGACCAACAACTGCATCTTCCTTAGATTGTGCATCTCTGCTCTTCACTAATGTCCTCTTTCTGCGTGGTCGACTAGGACCACATTGTACCATGGCTGTTCTATTTGCTGGCTCTGTCTTCTCTGTGAGCTTAACCTTACTACCTAAGCGACGGCTTCTGGAATCCAGACTCAACCAAGGACTGTTTGGAGAATCCCTGCCGAGTTCTTTGTCAGAATCGACATCTACCGCAGAGCTTCTGTTATCCTGCAGGTGCCAAAGTTCATGCATCAACAAGACCGTCCACAAGCCAGAAAACTACACAACAAAGAGGACATCTCTATATCTACTGGAAATCAGGATCCATGTGCTCAAATCCTATTGTTCACAATGTCATATAAGTTGTGAGAATGATGCTCCCTGGACACATTTGTACATAGCTGAAAAAATAACTACAACTTACCTTATCTTGCGTTTCAATGATTTCTTCGCATTCTGAGCCCTCTTCTCCTTCAGAATCAGCCATTTCTTCACACTCAAACTCAACATGTTCCTCTTCCATCATCTCTTCGTCAGAATCACTTAATTCCTCTTGTTCCATCACTATACCTAGATTAGATTGATCAGCCATCTCGTCCATGCCTCTACTAACATCATCGCTTGGGGCGGTTGATCCAGGCAATTCAGAACCATCATCACGATGAATTATGCAGATCTCTGGAACTTCTGAAATATTTGGTGCTGAGATGCTACCATTATTATTTACCTTAGGAGTGCTCGAACTCAGATAGATATCTAAGTTCAAATTTTTAGCATGTTTGCTAGAACTAAAAGGTTTCAAGCTGACATCATTGCAACCAGCATTAGGGGTCGAAGTCTTCTTAACAGCACCAGAAGTATCCTTAAGTTGACATAATTTGCTTTTCTTGCCAGTGTCTGGATCTAAGTTCCCACATCTACTAGTGTGATAACTCGTTTCACACTCGGTTCTTTGAAGAAGAGGATGAAAACAGCTGTTACCCAGTGCTGCCTCTTGTTCATTTAATGCTGATTTTTCCTGGAACTGATCAGCTGAGTGATTGATTTGCCTTGGACTGTTGAAAAGACTCAGAAGCTGAGGCGGTTTATCAGAAAAGAAACTAAAGGAACTACCACCTCTTGGGTCTTTGTTTGAAGGGTAACATGTATTCTGTCCATTCTCAGGGGTCCGGAACAATAAAGGATGCATTTGAAGATCTGAGTCATTGTTTGTTTCGCCCATCCCAGAGGAGCTCTCGGCAGGCACATCTTCCGGCAAATTTACCATTTTCTCGCTAGGGGGACCGTTGTTATCTCCTTCAGCTGAAGAGCAAGGAGGCTCGGTACCCAAATTTCCCTTCCCAGAAACATCAGACATGTTAACTTTAATGATACACTTTTTGGTGGATGTTTCAGGCTGATTCTTCGCAAAAACTGACTGTGAGATAACACGGACTGAAGATGGAAGGTCAACTGGAGGTAAATCAGGGGCTAGTCTCACTACACTTTTGTTGTATTGTTTACGAATACGATGAGGCTGCAAAATTATCGGTGCTCTTGAGGCAGCGGGTGCTGTCCAAGATGTGTGGTGGTACAGAGGAATGAAAGAAGCTGCAAGCCTTCGCGTACATGTTAGAACTTGGGCACCACAAAGTTGGGGTTGTTTAGATCCTTCACTGGTACATGTTTGAACAGACTCATGGCGATCACGAGGAACATCCTTTGCCTTGTCAACGGACTGAAAAGATGTAGAATAAAAAAGTCTTGGCATGCCAGGCCTCCAATCTGCTAAAAATCCTTCATGTAGGTATGCACCTGAATTATCAACCAATTCATCCCGAACAGAATTTTTGTTGGCCGTAGAAGCACCATGACGGTCCTGCAACAAGCAGTTAAAGGTGTTTAAAGGAAAATTATTTATGACAATGCCTAGAATTAATATATTCAGTATGAGTGGGTTGTATAATAATTAGGATTAGGCACAGATGTGAAAGAGAGACCTCTTTTGCAAGTACCAGCTGCTCTCTGAACTTTCTTTTTGTATCATACAATCGCCGCTTCTCCTTTTTGGCAGCATCTAGCTTATATGACTTCTGAATTCCAAGGGCAGTGCGCCATTGTCGTGGCAGTGAGGATGGGTCTCGATAAGGCACAATGAATTTCCACACCGACATCCAATCATACTTGAAGTACTTCAGTCCCTGAGTAGTCAAATTATACTTAGCACCCAAGTGCGATTTTCAATCAGAATTGCCAAAAGGTGCTCTTGTCAAATTACCTCTTGTATGCGTACTATCTCTTGTGGTGTCAGGGGAGCGCTTTTCATTCTCAAGACTGCCTGTAGATGGCAAAATATATACAAACACACCAGTAAAGAGAAAATCCTGCATAGCCTTAATATTGTGGCTGGAACATCTTATTGGGGACAGCAAAAGATACAGTCATTCTAGCCATCGGTCTGTATGTCTTAAACACGTGACAATTTGCATAATTTATATTCAGTAAGTTTCACCATGCATATTTGGACTAAACCATGGTATGCTTGAAAAAATTAACTAAACAAATCATGTACATGTCACCCAAGAATGACCAATAATAATTAAAAGATAACAAGATGGTCATATTATCCATTAATCATCCACTTTTTGTTATAGTATCCACAGTTATGTTTTATGCCAATGAGTTCATATGCTGATTTCTCTTATGTGCATGATATAGCTCATATATATGTAATCGTTTATTCGTCAACAAACAATTTCAGGCCACTGACTTTAAGGAACCGATAAGCAGACAGAGAAGCACACAAAAAAAAAGGGTGATAAACCAATCAAAGCATATCACCAACCTTAATTGGATTTTCTGGGGCTTTAGATGATCTCCGGTTCTTTTGCCTAACATAAATCTGAAACAAATACACATAGAATGTATTAGAGGAGACAAGTCTTTCATTTCTTGACCATCAGCCTGGTTGATGGAAACCCTATCCAACGACATGGACGAGCAAGATAATGAGTAGTGTAAAACCCTCAATAATGTTTACAACATCAGCATGCACATATAGTAGTTTCTGAAGTGAGAGCAGATTAAAAATACAACAGACCCAATTCATTTGCAACAGGAATTGCATTCACCTAATTTTTTTGTCGAGATAGTAGATGAATTTTAAATCATCACATTTTTATCTACGAACTTCACAAGTTGTGGCCAGAATAGTCCTTACGAGAAGTAAGATACTGAGACAGACCGATCAATACCAACTGATTACTTTGTAGCCTCAAGAACCGGTCCTAGTTAGGCAGAAATTCAGTGATGATTACCTGATGCTCGCCTTTACATGGAAGAAAGCGCTGCTGTATTGCCTTCCAGTCTGAGTTATATTCCATTATTCCAAGAGCCAGTAATCTGCATTTAAGAAGCACGAAAAATCAATCATCTACTAGACTAGACCAAGGAAAGAAAACAAAAGGAACTTACTCATCCTCAGCCTCAGTGAAAAGGAACCGATTGCTAACAGCTGCAACAGGTGGCTTGTGGGGAAATAGCGATACTTTGAAAAACGGCAAAAAATTTTTAGCTAACTTGGCAATGTCCTTATGGACCAAGGCAACAGATTGCTTCTTTGCTGATTCAACAAGTGTAGCAGCTAACGTCTTCTTATATTGCTGCTGATCTGATGGTAATTTATTTGTACTAGGGGATGAAGGAGAATGGTTCACGATCTCAGTGCCAGCTTCTTGGTGAGGAAGTGGAAACAATGGCACTCTTTGAGACAAAGCATCAAAACCGGGTTCCATTTGATACCGCCGATAATCTTGAACAGCTACAATGTTTCAATAATCAAAGAGAATTATATTGCAAAATACAACAGATAATAAAATATAGCACACTATTTTTTAGCACAACAACATACCACTAGAAACATCAACTAGATACTTCCCAGCTAGATCCACAACATCCAAAACTGACGATGTGGAGGCAGTTGGGCGTGAAACATGTTGTTGCGTTATCTCAGATAGAAGTCCTTGCACTTGGGTTCCAATGTGCTGCCGTGAAGGATCAAGTGCACAAAGAGAGTAAACCTGGATAAGAAGTTGAAGGTGGTCATGCATCAAAGAATGCAGTTCTCCCATCTGCGCTTGAGTGAAGCCTAGCATTGGAGTGTCTTCTGGTGAAGGAACAGCTTCAGAAGCGGAAAGTCTGATAGCAGAGTGTTGAACGGGCAAGATAGGAACAAGAGGGCGTAATAATGTAGAAGGCTGGTCAGGGGAATTGATGTTGCGCTGAGTGGAGATGTTTTGGCGTCTCTTCTGCCTAGTGACGGGCCTTCTCTTAGTGTCATCAGTTGTGACCTTATCAGGTATGATTTCCTCGTCGTCAGTCTCAAGCGCTTCTTCAAGCTCTATCTCAAAGTCTAGATCGTTGTCCTCATCATCATCATCATCGTCATCGTTATTTCCACTCTGTACCAAGGGTGGATCACCATCGGCACTGTGTAAAACGGCAGCCAGAAACTTGCGGTATTCTTCCTCATCGTCAACATTTGGAATGTCATCCTCATCATCAGTCTCCTGAAGAAAAGCCTCAAGATCGTCGAGGGTGAAACTCTCGAGGGAATAGCGAGCTCTGGTTCGCTTGCAGATGGCATCATCTTGCTCCTGAAACAAGACAAGTTGGTTCTGAGGTTGGATCACGTCACCCGACTTTTCTCCCTTTACCATTTTGGAACTTCCCTGTTGCTCAGGGATGGGCACAGCAGTAATGCTAGTGACAACAATATCACCATCAGTGGGTTCGATTTCAGAGCTCAAACTTGAAGAAGCTTCACGAGAGGGAGTATCCTTGAGAAAAGGATTGAAATCAACATCTTCTTCCTCGTCGTTCAGGGACGGTTCTGGGGAGGGAGGCCCTGAAATTAGGGTTTCAACACGATCCAGCGATTCCATAATTGGGATTCCGATTCCCAAATAATCTATCTATCTATCTATCTACAATAGGGAAACAGGTTCAATCAATCTCGTAATTTCGAAATTCCGATCGGCGACAAACCTTGGAAGATGGTGGAATTGGAATCGGAATCGGAAGCAAGCAACTGTGATTCAGAAACCCGGAAGCACAATAACAATCGGAGTCGGGTCGAGTTCGTAACTCTTTTCCTTTTTTTCTCTTTTGAACATTTGAATGATTATTCTCATTGGATTAAGAAAAAGTAAATTTTGAGAAAAGGAAAAAAAAAAAAAAAAAAAAAAAAAAAGAAAAAAAAGGGGGGGNGGATTACCCGTATAAAAAGGTGATATCAGAGCCCTAAGCCTATAAATTCCATTCACAACCAATCCTCCTTTGCTTTGTTTGTAGCCATGTCTGCTGCTGTACATTGTGGAACCAAGAGACCTTTAATCCAAGATATTATTCATTCTCCTCCCTCGACTTCTTACAAGAGATTTCGATGTTATTCGCCCACTCCTTCCGAGGCAGCTACAGAGAATCTCCCTGTAAATGGTGATGAATGGGTGGATTTGTTAGTAAGGGAAGTTATTCAATCTAGTGGTAAAGACGATGCAAAAGTTCGTGCAGCAAGAGTCCTCGAGGCTCTAGAGAAGATGCTTACTGCACGTGCACATGAGGAGGCTGTGGCAATGCAGCAACAACTGGACTCCTTGATCAAGGACAACACCCTCCTCAAGCGTGCTGTTGCTATTCAGCACCAGAGGCACAAGACACATGACGAGCTTATTCAACAACTGATTCCGCAGTACCAAGAGAATCTCAGGAATCTCGAGATGAAAAATTATGCCTTGAGGATGCAACTCCAGCAACTGGACCACGGCAACTCAATTCCCACAAGATTCAACCCTCATGTCTTTTAAAACCGGTTACTCTGCTCTCTACTCACAACATTATTTTGTTTCCTTCTCTTTGCCTTCTCATAGTTTAGTGGGAGCCCTTTTCTGGCTTTGACACTGGGAATTCAAGTTCCACAATACAATTTTTACAAATTAAACGATACACAAGTTTAACAATTCACCCAGACCATAAAATCATAGTCAAATAAGAGATGATAGACAGTTCATAAAGACCATAAAACCACATGCACTAGCAAACTTCAGTGGAATTTTAGTACCTTATTACAATCCTGCCAAAATTTACTCAAAAAGATCTTATTATATAATCATGTTTTGGCTATAAATACAATGTTCAGCCTTAGTTTTTAGATATCTTATTTTCAATTAAGACTTAAGCAAAAGAGTTGTCTTTGAACTTTTAGGGAGAAGGTTTTACCCATTGGGAATATTTCAAAAGTAATTTGTTTGTTAGGCTTAGGTTTACTCTAGGGCTTAAGATGAATTGATGATTAAAATTATTTGTTATGAAAAATCATCTAGGTCTTCATCTAAAATTGTGTTTAATGTTAGTTCTAGTTTGATCACATAGAGTCTAGATCATAGGTTAATTAATTGATAGGAAAACATAATTAATTTACTATAATTATGTTAGATGAGCAAAATTTATATTCGCAAAAAATTTGGTGTAGTAATTTTGTGAACATATTGAACCTGAAATTAATGCTTGTCTTAAGTGACTGAATTTGCAATGAAATTCGGAATTCTAGGATTTAGACATAGATAGTCTTCTCAACGACAGTTGGTTGATTTTACAAAAGTGTTTCAAGTTCCAAAGTGGGTTTTAATAATTTTCTAACTGTTTTTTGTCTTCAATTCGAATTTACCCAAAGTATTTCCCAAAGTCTAGCTTTTGTTTTATTGAATTTAAATCAGTTTTCAACGATTTTCATAAATTTTTTCGTTAGTCAATTTATTTAATTTACTTAGCTTGATTTGAATCTAATATTTATAGTGCAACTTTAAGTCTATGTGGATTCGATCTCTAAATACTACAACATATTAGTTGTGCTCTTGTAGTTAGTTTTTGGGTTAAACTCTGAGCATATCAAATACCTTTTCACTGCTAAGTGGTATGAGTCTATTACGAGTGTTAAAGTTTCTCATAATTCAAGCTGTGTATAAGATATAAAGAAGATAAAGTTAAAACTATTTGGACAGTAAAGCTCATTACCTCTATGTAGCTTGTCTTGGTACTCAGTATCAATAATCAAATATGAAATGGTGACTTATCATTGAGTTGTATCTCACACTTCATCCATTGGTATGTACACAGAGTGAATTATATGTTGAGTGAACTCCTGTAAGGGTCCAGAAAACGACTACCAGTGCTAAAAACACTATTTGATGCAACATAAGACACTATAATCATAGTATGTACCAATTAGCAACTGAGATTTTCCACTGATTCCTTTAAACAAAGCTCCAACTCATTATTGGCATGTTGAAGTCCTTTTTGAATGATCAATTTCCTTGTAAACAAAAACCATTCTTTAACCACCAAAACTATCTACAATATCAATGGGAACATGTTTTCGTTGTCCTTTTATAAAGTTAGATGTATGAAAAGAAGATGTTGTTTTTGTCGCCTGAGATGTTGGGACTATATTACTTGTACTGGCATAAAGAATGATATACTCTTCAAAACTTTATCCGCGTTGAATGCAAGCCGGTTCATAAAGGGGGAATCCAATTGCACTATTTTATTATATAGCGGATAAAAATAAGTTGTGCAAAACTCATATTGTTCCTTGGATCAAAGACACTAACCACGCTGATAAGTTTTATTTACTTCCCTCAAGCCTTTGCAATAATGGTCAACCTTAGCCCTCAAAGTGTTTACCTTCTCTTGTAAATCTAAATTAGGACTATTGCTCAAATAATTAGATTCTTCTCCATGATGAAAATACATGCACAACACTTGTGAATGTTAGCAAAAATGACAAATGTTTAATTATAAAGTATAACAAGAAACATGGTTAACATGTGATATATCTCGTATTTTACCGGCTTTTATAATAACAAACATATGCTTATATATATATATTTTAGAGTCTATATTATTATTATTAGAGTCCAAAAGAGTCATTTTAGGTGCATGAAGAAGTTTTGGAGCTTTAGAATAATCTAGAAGAATTATGGACAAAAAATGGAACAAGCTTGAAGAGACGAAAAAAGAAACGAAACAAAATTGGAAATTCAGGTAAAGGGGTCGATCGAAACCCCCTGGTGTCGATTGACACCTACGGATTTGCAGTCAGATTCTCTAAATCTCAAGATTAAGATATTTCCTAAAATCTTTTATGTTAATTCTCTAATTCTAAAATCGGTCAAGCCCCTATAAATGCTTTTATACAGCCATTGTTTAGGCTTATGATTTATTCAACTTTAGAGAGAGATTTTGGGAAAAGATTTCTTAAACCATTTTTTATTAATTATTATTATTTTCATTAATTATTGAATGATGAATTGCGTTGCTATGTTTGAGTACTCATTAGTTAGGTTTGGGGTTCTTATATTAAGATAAATTTTTGTTAGCCTTATGCTTAATTTTAGGAATCATTAATTAACTCTTCTCCTAGATGTTTTTAATGTTAGATTCAAAGATTAGCTTAATAGGGAATTTATTATACACGAGAGTGTTAATAAATTGATGGAATTGTCTTAGGAGAGCTAGCTATTTTTTCTTAAGGAGACTTGGTTTAGAATAGTTAGTGAACAATTGAATCGGTTTGTTAATGCTAGTTTAAATTCCTTAGAGTTTTTCAGAGAGATTTGGTTATCACTAGGATTTAAACTAAGATAGTTTATCTCATTGAGAGTTGGATTGCTTGTTTGCATTGTTCATTTTCTAGAGTTAAGGTTTCATAAAATATACACGTGAGGTGTCGATCGACACCATCATAGTGTCGATCGACACTCGACGTGAAATAGGCACAATTTTCTAGTCAAAGTTCCCAAAGCCTAACGTTTGCTTTAATTGATTTAAACCCACATCTTATTTACTTGTTTCCTGCACTAGTTATTAGAATTGAAATCCGCTCATCCTAATTTTAAATTAGAGCCTACACTACAAGAAAACACCTCGTTTGCGAGGGAACNTCCGCTCATCCTAATTTTAAATTAGAGCCTACACTACAAGAAAACACCTCGTTTGCGAGGGAACTTTGCGACGCCGAGTTTC
>OVAP01003739.1:0-16000 GCA_900406295.1 Aurinia saxatilis
GAACTTCCTTTATTGATTAGAAAGTTTGTTGTGTGATTACAAATGAGGGAAACATCCATTTATATAGGAGGAAGGAGGATCTGGATCCTTCCTCACTAAATGTACTACTACAATTTCCTAGGCAGTCTCCCACAATTTCCTAGGATTGACTTGACTGCATTTATTACATTCTTCCCCCCTTCCCCATCATCTAGATGGTTCTGGAGTCTTCCGGAAGTTTATTCCTACAGCAGAAAGATAGAAAAATGGCTAAGTGTCGAAAAGAAAACCCCCCAAGTGTTCCTCCTTTCGACCAGCGGATTTGGGGCGTGACAAGATGTACCTTTGGAGATAGCCAGATGTTTCCACTGGACTATATGGCTGATTTGGAAAAACAAAAATTCTCTAAGCATCGAAGGCAAATTCTATTCTCCTCTGGACACAAGTAAGAAAATCTTAATAGATGCAAACAAATGGTTTATGGCCTAGGAGGTAAATCAAAATCAGGTACTCTTGGAGACATACAGGGAGACGGTAGCTACTAGTTCTTGGCTCCCACCCCCAACTGGTTGGCTTAAATGCAATATCAGCCATTTTTTTTTTTTAAGAAACAAGTTGGGAGGGGGAGCTTGGGTCTTGAGGGATTGCCAAGGGAAGGTTTTGCTACACAGCAGAAGATCTTTTGCTCCGGTGAATAACGTGGATGAAGTGAAGTTGGTGACCATTCTATGGGCTATGGAGAGTATGTTGAGTCACCATCTTGATAATATAGTTTTTGCTTCCCAAGCAGCTGATTTATTAGGAGCAGTGCCTAGGCCAAGAGCTTGGCCATCTTTTAAATTCCAAGCATCAGAGATTACATTTACTTTGAGAGGTTTTAATGCTTGGCAATTTTTGGTGGAGGAAGAGAAAGCATATCGAGGTGTCCTTTTGATTGCCCAAAGCGTAACGGCAGAAAACATGGTACACTCATATGTTGCAATGGATTCTTCAGTTTGGTTAGCAAACCTTTTTTAGGAACAAATGGTTTGACGGACTTAAGCTAACTTATTTTTTGGTGTATATACCATTTTTTGGATAACAGCCCTCAAGCTTAGTGGGTGTTTTATCATACGGGGCTTGTCCCAAGCTTCTTAATTTGTTGAGTTGAAAAGCTTGTTACAGCTTTTGCTGGGTTGTATGACCTTGTAATCCTATTTGTAACCTCCTTGCATCAATATATAGAAGGAAAAACAAAAAAGTTTTAGCTATCCTTGCTTTTTCTTGCGACGTTAAGTTTTTTACACTCAGTTTGCCACTTTTTTGTTTTTGTCAACTAGTTTGTCACTTACTTTATTGATCATTATTTTCCCATTTTTAAGATATTATTTATTTAAAACCATATATGAATTGATCAAATAAAAAAATCTGAACTGGTTAACCAATAAGGGTTAGATTTATATAAACGAATTTTAAAATTTGAACGGGTGCTAACGAACCAAACTATCCACTTGTAAATTAGACTATCGTCGAATAAAGAACGTAGAGAAAACTGAGAAACGTCCGTGTAACTCCAAAGGCTTCTAGGAGAATATCAAGTGCCGACCTGTCATCTCAATCAAGGATAATCTCCACCAAATCTAAACAATCAGTCAAAACATGGACACTGTATTCTCGCTCCGATATGATTTTCATAGCCTCGATGAGTGCCTCAAATTCATAATGAAGGGAGGATAAACTTCTTATGAGTAGTGATAAAAATGGGGATAAAAGATACAAGTATAACATGAAATAAATAAGAGAAATTCCTTTAAATACCATCATTTTGAGTGGTAGTTCCAAAAATACCACTAAAAGTTTTATTTTCTAAAAGTACCACAAATACTAAAAATAATTTTTAAAGGTTTATAATTTATTTATTTTGTTTGGGTTAATTATTTTATATTTAGGGTTTAGTTTTGAAGGGTTAGGGTTTAGTTTCGAGAGTTTAGGGTTTAGTTTTGAATGTTTTAAAATTAATTAAAATTTACTTGTATTTTTGGAACATCCAAACTTTTAATGGTATTTTCGAAAAATAAAACTTTTAGTGGTATTTTTGGAACTACCACTCCAAATGATGGTATTTTTGGAGTTTCTCCCTAAAATAGTTCATAGTCTTGTCTTGTATTATATAAGTTAGTAACTCCTATCAAATTATTATTATAGTTTCGTTTTTATTTTACTAAATTATATTTTGCAATATTTACTTTTTGATAATAAGTTTTACATGAATTTATTTTATTTATTGAATCTAAAATATACATAACCATACATGGACTGAATGAATATTTTAAATAATCTTAATGCAATATTGTACTCCATCCATTTCAAAATAATAGTTTTTTGTGTGTTTCACACATTAAAAAACATAATTTTTAGAATAAATGTATCTAATTTTTACAATAAAAAAATTCTTAAAAAAATTCAATCAATGTTATTGCAATAAATTAAAAAAATTCAATCAATATTTCTTGAAATATACAATATATTAACAATTAAGTAATACAATACAAATAAAACATAATAAAAAACTATTTTTACATAATGCAATTTTTTTATGGGAGAATCTCTAAAATACCAATAAAAGGGAAATGAGTTCCAAAAATACCATCAACTTCAAAAAGTTCCGCATATACCACTAATTAGATGGTAAAAATATATGTTTGCCCTTAATTAACTACAATATTTTTTCAATAATAAATAATAATTAATTATTTTCAAAATTAAAAATAAATATATTTTAAAAAAATATATTTCCAAAAAACTTTTTTTCAAAAAAAAAAAATTTCAAATTTTTTTTTCAAATTTTCTTAAAAAATTAGGAAGCCCTTCCTTACTATTAAAAACGTTTAGGAAGTTCTTCCTAAATATTAAAAACGTTTAGGAAGTCTTTCCTAAACAATAAAAATATTTATGATGATCTACCTAAACATTAAAAACTATTTAAGAAGCATGTCCTAAACATTAAAAACGTTTAGAAAACTCTTATCAAACATTAATTATATTTAGGAAGGCTTTCCTAAACATCATTAAAAAAGTTTAGGGTGACCTATCTAAATATAAAAACGTTAAGAAAACTCTTACTAAACATTAAATACATTTAAGAAATCCTTCTTAAATATTAAAAAAGAATAAGGAAGGCTTTCCTAAACATCATTAAAAACGTTTAGGGTGACCTACCTAAACATTGAAAACTATTTAAGAAGTACATACTAAACATTAAAAACGTTTAAATATATTTAGGAAGTTCTTCCTAAATATTAAAAAAAATTAGGAAGGCTTTCCTAAACATCAAGAAAGTCTTTCTAAATTATTGGATACATATTTTAAAATAATGATATTCTTATAAATGAGTTGGTGAACTATTATACACCATATGAGAAAAATATTGTAAATGTTTAAAGCTATTTGAGATGTTTAAATAATCAATTCTGAAAATTTAGTTAGCACTTCCTAAACATTAAAAACATTCACGAAACTTTTCCTAAATTAAGAAAACACATTACTAGATGATGATATTCTTATACATGTTTTAGTAAACTATTATACATCTGTTGAGAACTATTTTTGAATGTTTAAAGTTATTGAGATGTTTAAAGAGAAATTCCTTCAAATATCATCATTTTAAGTGGTAGTTCCAAAAATACCACTAAAAGTTTTATTTTCCAAAAATGTCACTAAAATTTTATGTTTTCCAAAAATACCACAAATACTTAAAATAATTTTCAAAGGTTTAGAATTTATTTATTTTTATTTGGGTTAGTTATTTTATATTCAGAGTTTAGTTTTGAAGGGTTAGAGTTTAGTTTTGAGGGTTTAGGGTTTAGTTTTGTATGTTTTAAAATTAATTCAAATTTAATGGTATTTTTGGAACATTCAAACTTTTAATGGTATTTTCGGAAAATAAAACATGTAGTGGTATTTTTGGAACTACCACTCCAAATGATGGTATTTTAGAGATTCTCCCATGTTTAAATAGTCATTTACAAAAATTGAGGATACCACTAAATGATGTGTAGTGGACAATTTTAGAGAGGGAAACTCCATGATTATATGGTATACAATTGCGGATTACTGGATTTGTTTCTTAATCGAATTTCAATTATTCTCAAATAAGTAATCTTGCCGAAATAGTTTATATACTAATTTTATAATTCAGTTCTGGCTGGTGCAAAAATAATCAATTTCTCGAAATTTCAGATGAGATTTAAATTTAGACTTATAGTTTATTCAATTAAATTCGTGAAATAGTGATCTGGAACACAATTTCATAATGACTCCAAATGGTGACATTTAAAAGGAAAAATAATGAAGGAGAATACTGAATTCCTCTTTGGTTCTTAAATTTTACACCATTTATAAGAAATTTTTTGTTCATATGATTCCTCTCACTTCCTCCTCCTGCAGAAAATTATTAAACAAAAATATTCCTAACCAAATTCGAGGAGTAACAAGAGGAACCACTTATATTTTTACAATTCCCTTTCATTCCTCAAATTTTGTTCCTTTTTCATTCCTCTCATTCCTATTCCTCATCATTTTTTTTTGTTCCTATAGAGGTCACCAGTTAAACCCATTATATTAATCTACTATATAAAAGAGAAGGACACTCTCCATGACCAAGCCAAGTGGCTTATTGTTAGAATGACATATGTTCTCATTTAACAGTAATGATAGTTTAATTAATTAATAATTAAATAAATCAACCAATATATATATATATATATATTCTATAATACATAATTCATAACATCATTTTAAACTCACTCTATAGTAATTTGGTTTTAATATGCATTATTAAAAAAATATGGCATGATAATATGACGTGACGAGGACCAAAATTCCACCTGGAATAATCCATGTAAAAATCACAAAATAAAAGCCTTATTTAAATAAAACAAATATATTTTTTGCCTAATTAAAAATACACTCACTGACAAGTATATTAGATGAGAACCAATCACGATGTTCAATTATTAAAAAAAAAATTCACAGTGTATTCATGCTTGTTATGTGGTTTCTCGAACCTACAACATGGCTTGATAGTTTCAAATTTGGTTAGTTTTCTTTCACTTAAACAATATGGTATGTTTTATAAGTTATGGTTTTGTAACATTTCATGGATTGTCAAGTTTTGATGTTCTGTGACATCAATATGGTTACTTGTGTGGGTTAAATAATATGGACTTCTCACCCCGTGGTTTAGAGTGTTTCAGGTCCGCCAGAACCGCATCAGACACCACTATTACTGGGAATTTCTTCATGTCTCAGTTTTTAGAATTATGTTCATTTGGTACTACATATCCTTTAGATATATCTCTTGATGCTCGGTTCTAGGAAAACAAGTTTCCTTCTATACATTTTTATTACGAAAAAAATAAAAGCTAAAAATAAAAAACGTATCTAAAAATGTATTTTGGATATTGTTTGTTTAATGAGAAAAAATGGTATGTCGATGAGTGGATTGTATATAGTATAAATATTAACTTTTTTTGTTTTTTTATCTAGATAAATAATATTCATGTAAAAAGATCATATGAGCTATCTAGTTATAAATATTGATATCTTCATAGCTTTGAAGAATTTAAACAAACAATGTGCCCCCATGACATGTGTCGATCCACCATTTTACAGGATTATTCTTTTTTATTGAGAGGATGAAGTATTGGCTATCGTAGTCTTTTAGACCTAATTGATTTTATCTGAGTTTGTTTGGTAAGATAGCCAGATGAAATTTAATTATCCTCATCTCAAATCACTAATTATTTCTTCTTAACTTTCCTAGTAATAATTCGTTTGTCACCAACACTCACAAGTTATTGAAGTTTGTATGGTTTGAAGTGATATTCTCACAATTTTTTTTTTTTTTTTTTGAAATATAGTGGAACTATCAAGATTTAAACACTGTGAAAGATATATAGCATTGTTGTGAAATGTGACCTTATATATTAAAACAAAATATCAAAAAATATTCTAAAATAAAATTATAATGAAAAAAAACCCGCACGTAGTGCAGATGTTCACCTAATTCTAATAACATTCAAATGATGAAGAACCGTCATTCTAAAAATCTCGTTGCACATATTAAAAGAAATACTTTTGGGTCTTACAAAGTGAGAGAAACTTTCCTGTCTAGTTCGAGGCAAACCGAGAGGAAGGTAAGAAGAGGCCGATTAGTCAAAAAAAATGTTGATTGATATCTAAATTTGATCGGCCGGCTACATATCTACGAATTCTTTCAAACTTCTATCATACTGTTCCTTGTATTAGTTGATGTGTTATGTTGAGTTCTTTTGGTGAAGGCGAAGCTGTGTCATCGCATGCCAAATTTTAACAAAATGAAGGTGTTAAGTTGTGATGAAAAAGATGCAGAGATTAAAATCAAGTGGTGATATGGTAGTGGTTTTTCCTATATTTTATGAGATTTCGTTGTGTGAGTCTAAGCTAGAGATATATTCATTTCAAACGTGAAATTATCGAACTTTTTTTTGTTTACCAATTGAGATGGAGACCACGTTTTAGACCAATAGAAAATCTGGTGAATAACTTGCTAGGTGAAAGATTAGTCAAATATTAATAATTCAAACCAACTCGTTGTTAGTATATTATAAGACAAACTCTTACTTTTATCTTTGTCTTTTGGAAAATGATAGTCGATCATTTCTATATTTATTTTATGGTGTTTAGTAGCATTTTTGTAGATATTTTTTTTATAATTACAAACACAAACAAACTTTTTTTTATCGAAACATGTATACTCGAAATACAAATTCCCTTAACACTTTTTTTATTTGAGCCTAAAGTCTATTTTAAAATAATTACTCTATTTCCGTGTTTAAAAAAAATTACAACCAAAATGAAAATGAAAAAGAAAAAAAATTAAAATATGTGTTATCTTTTTTCTTTATATATATATATAATATCAATTTCAGACAAGCGAAACAATAACTATTATTTAATATTAATTTTTCATTTTAAGTGAGAGTCAAACTCGAAAACAAGCATTTAACCTCCATTTTCTGATTTTTTATCAACATATTATATGTATTACGCTCGTTCAAAACCAGATTGGGACTCAATAATAGATCTAACAAAAACCACTCAATCTTCTCTTTTGTCTCAATTTTAATTGTTTTTTTAAATCTTGTCTTTAGCAGAGTTTTTCTATTTTAGGTTTTGAAAGATATTATTGTAATTGTTATATTACAAACGGTTTTAAATATAATTTTCCTCGAACGATCATATATGAGTCAGACTACTTATAGGATTTTCTTGTTATTTAAAAATTAAATAAATAGTGAACCAAGCCTCCAGGAAGTTTCCTAACTAAACAGGATGGCAGATTCACTTTTAGATATACTAACTTTGTACTTGTGCAACAAGTACTTGTGTGCGAGCACGTGAGATACCATCCATATCTGTGTAAATCATAAAGTTATATGATTTTTCTTTGTTTTTATTTGGGATCAAGTTTATATGAATTGTTCTTCAGATTAATAAACTTTTAGACGGAAAAATAAAAGTTTATATGAATTGAGAAATAATATTTTAGACTATGTGCAATAAAGGTGTTGAAAAAAAAATTAAACAGTTTAATAAATTTTTATTTCACAGTGAATGTGTTGAAAAAATTGTGGCATGTACGTGGATAAAATTAGTTGAATAAATTCAACTAGTTGAATGTTATAAAAGGTGACACGTGTCATATTATTATTGGTCCGTAGGGGTACGCGCCCTTTTTTTTTTTCTTATTTTTGATTGGTTGCACAGATTTCCCTAGATTTTTTACCCATCCATTTATTGTAACTCAATTATTTCATGATACACTACTTAAAAAATAAAATATATATACTAAATTCATCATTTTTTATTGTCTATAAATAGACACTTCTTTCATTTCATTTGGTCGCAGAAAAAAAAGTTATTTTCTACTACAAATTCTCTCCAAATCCTCCTACATCTGTCTTTCAGTTTTGAAACATCTTTTTTTAATGAGTCCTAATAATAACCCATTCAACACCCAAAATTCTAATAATTTTCCTTTCAACTATCCAAATCCCAACAACCCTCAAAATCAATCTTCTAACCAACCCCAAAATATCCCAAATTATGGTTTTACACCAAATTTCTTCATGCCATCATCTGTTCCAAATTATCCTCCTTCATATTATGGAATGATGCCTTATCCATATCACACAACTCCACATTCTTCTATTCCAATGAGTACTGAATATGTTCTTAATGTTGGAACAACTGAATGTCCCGAGTTTTCCACATAAATGGCTCTTGGCGCTATGAGCGGTGGTTACGCGATTCAAACGTGCATCGAGAATTGCAAGCAGATCTAGTCAAACACATATGGGCAAAATTTGGAATGTTTCGTGGTTAAAGAGATTTTTAATTATTTATGTTTGATTTAAGAGTTTTATTGTTGGTGAGTTTAGTCTCCATGAGNATTTTTTTTTAAAATAACTATCATTATCTGTCGTTTTTAGGTTTTTAATAAAATAATAAAATTATGTAAAACAATTTTTTGTACCTCTAAATTATAATCGGTAAATATTTTGTGTTACTAATATATGATCATAAAAAAAANAGAGAAGATGATGTAGAATGTAAAAAGTGAGAATTTAGGATGTTGAAAAAAAAATGATTGTGGGTAGTCTTACAAGCCGGCCTACCCTTGGTCCCTGTGTTAGTTCCACCAAGTGTCAATGTGTAAAGTATATTCATACGATGTAACACCCTTGTTTCCGTTCTTTTTTTTTTCTTTTTTTGAGGCCATGTTTAAAAAAAAAAAAAGTTTGGTCTTAGTCTACAAATAAAAAAAACTCTCTCCCTAAACTATTTAACGTGAATAACAAAAGAGAGCAACCTAGTATCTTTGTGCTACACTTGCCGTCAACTTCATCTTCATCTCTTCTCTTCACGTCTTCCTCTCTTCGTCTCTGATTATCTAAGATGGTCATTCCTCGCTACTCTCATCTCCTCTGATGCCCACGTACGCCACTCCTCCATCATCATTTTGTCTTTTTTTTACATACTTGAAAGATTTCTCAGACAATAGGCATTTTTCACGAATTTGACAACTCCTATGTTCGAAGCCATATGTTCAACTACGACAACCATCTTTCGAAGCGTTTTGCTCACAAAGTTCTGGATCTCCTCTTTCCAGGAAGCCCGAGATCTCCTAAAAAGAAGTTGTGGTTGGAGAGATACATTTGTTCTTCTAGAGATGGTGTTCTCTGCCTGGATATGTATCTGTCAACTTCCCACAGTCTACTTGTAGAGCATATTATCGACAAACCAAGATGAACTGGGTTACGAGTCACCCAACGATGCCTAGGTTTGGATCTCATATTTGCATGAAGCTTGAGATAATCCTCATCGTCATCGGAGTTGCGATGAAAAAGTTATAGCCGTTCTTCTATTCTCCAGGAGGTCTAGTCCGCAGCAACATCGTTTAATCCACATAGAAATTTGTAAGACGTGTATATGGAGAATCATGAGGAACTAGACAGTACATAGCCTATCAAATCGAAGGTACATATGCCATCTAACCAGGAAAAAAAAAGTTTCAATCCGAGTTCTGTGCAGAGAGTAATCATTGTTTCTGGTGAACTCATTCTTTCTGCCCTAACTAGTTTACAGGTGAGACGTGTTTCGATCTTCTCCACCCTTATATATTGGTTTATGGTGAATCACGTCGCTGATAGTCTGCTGTTTTTGTATGTTTGTTGTTGTGCTGTGTTTTGAGATGTTTACTGAATTAAACTAGATAGTCTAAGTTTATTTGAAAGGTTACATGAATTGTGAATGGTGGTTTGAGATGTTTATGATTGAGTGGCATGTGCAGTAAGAATGTAAAGATTATATGGGCATGAGCATGTGTAGGTGACCTGTGAAACTTGAGCCGCATAAATGGTCGTGCATAAACGTGAGCCGCGTAAATGGCCCTACATATACGTAAGCCACGTAAATGGCCGTGCATAATCATGTGTATGCATCTGATGTTAGAATTCTGTTTTCATGATAGCTGTTAGCACGATTTTTCTCTTTTATTGTGGTAGCTATGTGTAACAATGGATTTAGTGCTTTTTAGTCCACCCTCACTGAGTAATCTTATGTTCCTCACCCCCTCTGCTTCCCTTGTTTTAAGTTTAGGAGACTTGAGTTTGTTGATGTTGGAGTTGGTGCTCGCATTTGTGATAATGGTGTGTGGGCTAAAATTCACACAACCAAAACTTGTCTACGAAATTTTTAGGGATCGTCGACTATAACTATGTGAATCGCTTAAAAGAAAGAAAACAAAAAACAATGGAAAAAGATGAAGGAAGTGGGGTCGTTTTATTGGTTACAAGTTACTCAGAGCTTTCAAGATATCAGAGAATGATCTAAGATCTACGACCTTAGATCCTATATATATTCCTAGTTAAATCGCCTTGGGGCCCAAGCTCCTTGTGGGCCGTCTTTCCTTTTCCTTCGATATGCTTCCTTTCTCCGATATGTGCTGAATATACTCGTTCTCGAACCTTCTTGCTTGACAGCGCTCGGATCACTTCGTAAGGTTATATTCTTGATGAAAGACGGAAACGGGCCCACGGTAAGGAAGTGGGCTGTTTAGCTAGCTAGGAATGTTTCTGGGTCCACGAGATTGTCCGATAATCTCGTGAGTCGTATGTGTTCGGATGACCACCTCGTTAAAAACCTTGGTAAAGAAAACCACGTAGGAAAAGACCTTACCGAGGGAAAAAGAGTGTGATCACGGCTATGAAATGTTCTTCGTGAGTCTTCCAATTGTCGATGGTTGTAAACGTTGATCAATCAGGACCAACGGGATGACTTGGGTCGCAAAGCTCGTATAAAAACAATTTTGCGGGCCATGCATGGCTACTTGTCCCCGATACGTGTCAAGGGACGTTGTCGAAGAAACCGTGGCCCGCGGATGTCAAGAGAGTCGTGGCTCGTGAGCTACGTTACGATGTAGCTCACGACCTACGTACCGAGTTGTGGCCCGCGAGCTACGTTGTAGTGTAATTCGCGACCCAGGGGTCGGAAGAATCGTGGGACGTATCGGAAGATCATCGGAAGGATCGTGGTACACATTGAACGGATCGGAAGGATTGTGGCCCGCGAGCAAGAGGGAACTCGCATGGCCCGCGAGCTCATTTCTCTCTTGTGGCTCGCGAGCCACAAGAGGACCATGTGGCCCGCAAGCCACACTCTACTCGCGTGCCCGCGAGTCTCCTTCTTGTCGTGGCCCGCGGGTTGTGACAAGAGGTTTCTTCCTCGGAATGCAATCGAAAGGATCATCGACAAATGTCTAGGCGAGTCGGAAGGATCGTCGATGAATCAGAAGGATCTTCGGAAGGATCGGACAGGTCGTGGCCCGCAAGCAAAGGAGAAACATGTGGCCCGCGAGCCACACCAAGATTTGTGGCCCGCGAGCAACATCAAGCTTTGTGGCCCGCGNCGTGGCTCGCGACCTCTCTGATCTCGATGCACGGTTCCGGCTTGTCGTAGACTGATCGACGCGTTCGTGTAGGGACTCATGTTGGACTTGGGTAGCTAGGTCTTTGGCAAGGTTGTGGTCGGGACCCACAAGACAATCGTGCAAGGTAGTTGGAAAGAGCTCGATGGTTCATCGGAGGAGTTTGATCCGCGGACAAGTCGGAAGACTTGGCCCGCGAGCCAAGGGTGGGACTGTGTCCCGCGAGCCATGCGTGAAGATGAAGCTCGCGGGCCAAGTCCAATAATGTGTCCCGCGAGCTACGCTTTGCTTTGTAGCTCGCGGGCCTCGCTTGGCCATTGCGAGTGAATCGTACTTAGATCGTGTTCCGGGACCCATGATGGTCGTAACTTGAAAGTCTATCTCGATGGATACGCATTGTGCAACGATTGATGATCGAAGATAACTCATCGAGCGTTAAGATGCTCGATGGTAAGAATGGATGTTCGAGTCGTGGGTCATAGCTGTTGACTGTTTTACACTATCAATCTTCGAGGGTGGAATCCGACCCCCACACATAGCTCTGAGGTGATGATGTCTATTTGCTATGATCTTAAGTTAGACTATGTGTTTGGCTTGTTCTTATTCCAACCTCATGGATTATGTATTTGGGAGGTCGGGGCATTACACACGACTTCTTCTTTTCCCAGAGAAGAAACAATGACGGTATATGGGGAATAAGCATCGGCTAACTCTGTGCCAGCAGTTCAAAATATTAGTAATGAAAAATTAGATTTAATGGAAAACACAAAAGCATTTGACGTTTTTATAAAGAATCAATGGAGAATGAAAGGAACATGGGCACGGCAGAGGAATTGGCTCTTATCATTGTAGTGGTTATATTTTGATGTCGTATTATCTCGTATCATTATAATGGCTCTATTTTGGTGAGACTCGACAATCAAAGAAAAAATATAATCGTTCGTGTTGTAACGATGACGATTAACCACGCGTATTAGTTTTTGCAGTGGTTCGATTTTGTGAACACAGAGAGACAAAAGACGACTTGCCAAGTATAAAATGTAAGATCTTTTAAATTAAAAAGTAATAGAACCGAGACAAACTTTTCCTCAAATACACGACGACGCATTTGCTTTTCTTATAGATTTCTTTCTCAAATAACCTTTGAGCGGAATTACACAACACCTAAGATACTACTTAGTTTGCTACCAGTGAAATCTAAACTCTCAAGAACTAGAAGATTACAAGACAATCTCTAGTTCACCGTATACAGTTATCTTAACTCTCTCTCACGTAAAAGTTAAACTCAAACTTTTACACCCTCAAAACGGCTAACCCTAGAACTGTTCCTAGTCTCCCTTTTATATTTGTGGGATATAGAAATCTTCTAGTGTTAGGATATTCACATAATATTCACCAACGATATGGTGAATATTCCCTTTCTTCTTAGTCAAGCTCCAATCTTCAATTGGCGACTTTCTCATTATTTCCATATATTGATTTCGTATGAATTCCTCGTTGGAACAACTCTTATCTTGTTCCAGCATGTCTTCAAGTCTCCATAATTTATTCACTTTCATTCTCCCCCTTTTTGATTGAGTTTGTTAAACTAAGCATGCCTGCAAAGCTCACTGACAACACCATTTCCAAGACAAGTATATCATATCATCAAAAATCTATTAAACCAATACATAGATTAAAATCAGAGCAAACTTGTCATTCAAGCAAATCAAGCAATAACATTAAGTTTAAGGATAATCCAAAACACACCCACATTAAGAGAAAAACAAGTGGAGTACAATTACAAAAAACCAACAAATTGTAAACTCCCCCTTAACTCTAGCCGAATAATCAAAAGTAACAAAAAATCAACTCCCCCTTAACTCTAGCTAGATATCTAATGACCACATTATCATCTTGATTGAGAACTCGCTTCATTTAAGTTAGCAGAGTATGATGATGTGTAGTCAGAGATCTCATACTCATCAACATAATTTCCCCTGTTTAGGTAAACAAAGCAATCAAAACTTAATCTAGCCCACAGAATTAGTAAACACAAGAAGGAAGGAACAAAAATTATACCTTCGATGCGTTCCGCAACTTCAAGACAGAGAGTGGAGATTACGCAAATCAGCACACACATCTTTTCCGAACACAAAGCCACACGCAGATATTTTTTTTGCGATTACTACCAAGTTTAGCATCAAGCTTGTACTCCTGTGGAGCTGGATCAGGAAGTTCTCCATCAAACAACCGAGGGGTACGTTGAAACTCCAAGACTTGGTAAATCAAACTTGGGAATGGAATAATCTTAGTCTCAGCATGAGTCTTAGTTCCATTCAGAATCTGATCAAACACTAACTTCCCAAAGTTGAACTGAACCTGATTGAGCAACATATAAAGCAATATGGCCCTCTCCATAGTAACATTCGTGTTGTTCGAAGAGGGCATTCAGTTGAGACTGCAGATCCCATAAAGACTGCCAAGAGTATGAGTAAACATGCTCGGGCGCAGACCTTTCCAAATGCGGTGTCGATCTCCTGAAAGAAACTTAGCCAGAGGATTGTTGTGAATGTCCTTAATGTTGGCTTCACCACCTTCCCGAAAAGGAACATCAGGTGTGTTAAAGACCCGATGATTATACGGGGAGAGAACTCAAACAGCTCACCTAGAACATACACAGGAACAATGAGATCATCACATAAGTCAACCGCAGACAGATTGGCATATAACTCAAATACCACATCTCTATATTATGACACAATCATGTCTTTCTCAACCGTAAGAGAGAGATAATTCATTGAGATCATGTTCCAGATTCGATGAGAAGTTGTAGTCTGGGGCACATACCTTTCAGGATAGAGCTTACGCCTGTAGAACTGAGTAACATGCTCTTTTGCAGTATCATCAACATGATGAACAGAGTGAAAGGAGATGGGTTGAAGGCGATGAGAAAACTCCTTGTCTTCAAGGGACTGAAGATATCGGCTGATGCTCTTCCGATCACTGCCATCATACGGTGGTCTCTTCTCCTTACTCTTACGCATTGGTTCAAGTAAGTCAACTAAGGGAGCCAAGGTGTCTCCAAAAGGATGACAACGGGGAACAGAGACTGAAGATGGAGGAATAGCTGAAGAGGAAGGACCATCACGAGAAGCGGATTGACCCGCGAGAGACGTCTCCGCCTCAAGAACAACCGTTGGAGACGCAGACGGATCTGGTGAGGGAGTCCGAATCCGAGCTCATTTCGAAAGGCGAGACGAAGTTTCACCAAGAGAAGCAGGCGAAGATGTTTCTTTACGGGTCTTCCGAGTCTTGGCCACCGAGCTCTGAGGTTCATCACGGGCAGTGTTGTAAGTAGAAGAGGACCTAGCGGCGGAAGCACGAGACACGGGCGGCGGAAGCACGAGACACGGGCGGCGGAGGGGGAACCTCTTCAATCGTATCATCGGAGTCATAGAGCTCCAGTCTCTGACGACGGAGTTGATTGCGAGTCTTCAGGCGAGGAGTCATCGAGGAAAAGGAGATCGATTGTGGGAGCAAGAGAGCCGACGGAGAAGCCAAAAATGACTTTGGGGAAAACAAAACCTTAGATCTGTATTTGAAGCTCATAAAACCGGTTAGACCAGACCGGCGGTTCTGAACCGCTCGGTTAATAGAAAAAAAAAACGTTTTTTTAATTTTATTTTTATGTTATAACCTATACCAAATGTAAACAAGAAGAAAAAAAAAACACAAACCTCTGCAACAGCACCCATTTTCATGTACACAAACCCTTGGAAATACACCCAGAATGTGATAATCTAACACATTCTCACCCAAGTGACTGCACAAGAAGAAGATCCAAAGCACAATACTCAGTCTCAGTTTATGGAAGATGTTGAAACAACAATCTTTTTGTGTCAACAAGCAGACTTAGCATACTTGATGATTCAACCATGACTAGCTACACCCGACATACCCATGAAAAGAACGAGTCCCCACTAGATGAGTAGTGAGACCAGTGTGTAAAGAGTGCAAAGGCGTTTACAATCAAGGCAGGCACACACAACTTGCATTTGAGACAAGTTGCCCAGGGCCTTGAAGGGCATCTTCTACTTCTATGCATATTTGTACCACACCAATTCTTATTGTAAAAAGGACATTGATGTTTCCCAAGAGCTCCTTTTATAATTGAGCATATTAATTTCTTGACTTCAGTAAACTGGCCGGCTTTTGTTTGGCTAGGATTGATGATTTTGCTTGCATATCTTCTTGATTTCATGCTTTGCATTTAGCTTTTGATCTTGATGTTGCTTGTTTTCTTGAAATTGACATAACTGAGATAAGCACTGCTTCATCTTATGAGATAGAGTGTTTCTTACTGCTCCTTTCTCCACCCCATCTCTTCCTTTGCACAGATCACATCACATAGATCCATCCTCTTTACACAAATGATCACACTTTTTACTGATTCATACTCACAATCATGGAAGGCAGCTATTTGTCATGCTTGAATGTTTACACATCAGAAGTTTGAAAACTTTTTACATC